>OZ024908.1:1643572-1651072 GCA_964017125.1 Flabesymbios commensalis
AGTCAGCCAGGGAATATTTATCTCGCAAATTGAAAGTAAATTTAATTTGTCCACAAGGCGTGGTTTTATATAATTGTATTAAAAAAACGTTTTCTCCACTGGAATTTCATTCCATCCACGTATAGAATTGAATTGACAATTAATTGCATTAAAGCTGCATGTAATAAATCTGTATTTACTTTAGTTTAAAACAAAAATTCCGGGCAACAGGAGAATTAGTAGAAAAACATGTTAATAGCATGTCGTATTTTTCTTTCTCAGTTGGCAATTTGATGCTAAGCTTTACTGCTGACAACCACATCAATAGACGTCATCTCATTTACTCTGGGATAATTAATGTTCCTTAGACACGCAGCTGGCAGCGGTCTTTTAACGCTGTTTTTATAATGTGCTGCTTCTCCGTAAAATTTAAAATACATCACATTTATGTGAAAGGTAAGTTTGTATTAATTGTATTAAACATTGCACAGCGTTCCTGGAATTTACAAATCCATTTATGAAATTCACTTCACCTGACACAACATTGCGCTAACACCTAATTAATTAATTCTTTGTTTAAAACAATATTTTGGAGAAAGTAGCCTAGTATTCTGTAATTAAAATATGCTGAAACTTTTACGTAAATTGCTCGTGCAAAAATGACTTACGTAAATTACATGCAATACAAAATACAATACAATTAAAAATGTAATAGTGCGATGCGTGTGGCTGGTCTCGCAGTCTTTATCGTTTGGCGCTATAGTAAACCGCGAGTGCCAGCCACACGCATCGCACTATTACATTTTTAATTGTATTGTATTTTGTATTGCATGTAATTTACGTAAGTCATTTTTGCACGAGCAATTTACGTAAAAGTTTCAGCATATTTTAATTACAGAATACTAGGCTACTACAGGCCTGGCAGAATTGTGTGCAGATGTGTAAATGTAAAGACATTTTCTTTTTGCAAGTTCATTGCTAAAGCATTAATAGCAATTCTGTTAATTAAATGAATGGGTTGATCGTAGCTTGCAGCACGTGAATAATATATAAAGGACAGTTGGTGTTAAGAGGATCGGACAATTCACGTATAATGCTGCGCTTTCAACCGCCCACAATGTAACCACACTCGCTATATATTTTTTTTTAAAGAACACTATGCTTAGTATAAGAGGTTACATATTTGACAACCCCGCTACTTGCACGAAGCAGTCTCCTACACGTCAGTTTGGTCCTACGTTGTCACTCAGCCGGGGGTAATGTAGGATCCTGACATCGCTTAGTCAATGTGGCACTTATCCCCAGATTCCTGGACGCGGGCTGACGGCGATGACCGCCTCGTTTTCATACCGTGGTGACGTGCGCACACAGAGCAGTGTGGTGCGGCCCTTGGTATTATTCCCCCACTTCAAGCGTAATACTCAGCGACTGCGGACGTGCCGCAGCTCGCTCTCGCTAAGTCCATAGAGACGTGCCGTGCGCGGATGGTTGTGCTTTGCTGTTATCGCATGTTAATCAAATAAACATGACAAGAGAGAAGAGAGTTTCCTGGTTTGTTTGAAACCGTCGATCAGACGGATGAGGAGGATGTTTGAGTTTTGATAGCGAGATTAGGAGGAGTCCTTCGTCGGCCGTTGTGACCCCATAACGGAACTCCCGGTGTAGGTTTACCACGACATATTGGTTAATCCGACCTTTCAACTCGCCATAAAGTCATGTTTATAATAAAATAAAATCACGTTTGTTACGTCTTTTCCTTCTCTATATTGTCTTTACAACCACACTAATACACATGTGTCAGCTGATTTTCACGGCGATACTGTATTCTCCTCAGTCACAGAGCTGCCAACTGTGTATGTCTACAAGGTTTGTATGGAATAAAGTCCGAGGAGCTCCACATCCTTAGCTTTGAAAAGGGCCGAGGCCGAAGGCCGAGGCTCTTTTCAAAGCCAAGAGTGTAGAGCTCCGAGGGTTTTAACTGACTTAAAACACATCCAACCATAATGAAAATCCCTCATAATCAACAGTTCGGTCTCACCTGACTGATTATTGATAGCATCATATGCCTACCATGATAATTGGTCTCCACTTGTTGAACAATAACTCTCCATTCCCAGCTTAGAATGTCGTGGTCAGACAAAGAAAATAATGTAGTGGCGTGTTTTAATGTTTTTATGCCCATCGCTAGATAGACTATTACCACAAATCTTGCAGAAAAACGTGTTTTTATGAGCAGTTTGTAACATGATGCTAATCTCTACTTGTGACAACCACGGCGAATAATCAATGTTCATGAAACACGCAGCTGTTAACTGTCTCTTCACAATGTGTGTTTGTTTTCTCTGCCCATTAGATAAACTGACACTGATCATGACGCAGGAAGACAAATATTCCGTCAACCCTTACAAAATTTCCTTCAGATTAAAAAAAAAATGAGGTCATAGTATTTGTAAAGTGTTGTTATATTATTATATTAAGCTGGACATTTCGTTAGTGGCTTCTCAGTAAAACACGATTATCGAACAAATGTTGGTTCGATGTCTGACCGCCGTCTGCGACGCTAGCCCGACATTAAAGTAGCATTAGTTTGAAAAAATTAAGAAAGCAACATTGACTCCTGATTGACCAGCTCCGACGTTGCTAGATTTGTCTACAATGAACATTAATGACTGTTAAAATACACCGTTGACGTCAGTCTATTGTTAAAACAGTAGATTCGGATCTACGAATCTACTGTTATTTATCATACTGGCTCGAGCGGGCACAGTGTTTATTATGCAGGTTTTACCACGACACTACATGCCTAATGTTTCTTGGTTAAACACACTGACTATTTTATCTATCAATTTTTGGACACATGTACCTATTTTGTTTATTTTAAGCCGAAGAAAGAACTTAATTACGATAGATTTGTAAATCTGAATATACTCGGCCCTGCGCGCCTCGTACATTCAGATTTACGAATCTATTTATAGTTGTCTGTGACGAGGTGGATATTAACCCTTGTGCTGCTAGAGCCGTATCTATACGGTTTACATTAACCCTTGTGCTGCTAGAGCCGCATATATAAGGTTTACATTAACCCTTGTGCTCTAGGACCGTATATATACGGTTTACATTAACCCTTGTGCTGCTAGGACCGCATATATACGGTTTACATTAACCCTTGTCTTGCTAGGACCGCATATATACGCTTTAAATTAACCCTTGTGCTGCTAGAGCTGTATATAGACGCTTTAAATTAACCCTTGTGCTGCTAGGACCGCATATATACGGTTTACATTAACCCTTGTGCTGCTAGGACCGCATATATACGGTTTACATTAACCCTTGCGCTGCTAGGACCGTATATATACGGTTATATTAACCCTTGTGCTGCTAGAGCTGTATATACACGGTTTACATTAACCCTTGTGCTGCTAGCACCGCATATATACGGTTATATTAACCCTTGTGCTGCTAGGACCGCATATATACGGTTTACATTAACCCTTGTGCTGCTAGGACAGCATATATACAGTTTACATTAACCCTTGTGCTGCTAGAGCCGTATATATACGGTTTACATTAACCCTTGTGCTGCTAGGACCGCATATATACGGTTATATTAACCCTTGTGCTGCTAGGACCGCATATATACGGTTTACATTAACCCTTGTGCTGCTAGAGCCGTATCTAAACGGTTTACAATAATCCTCTTGCTGCTAGGACGCATATATACGGTTTACAGTAACTCTTGTGCTGCTAGGACCGCATATATACGGTTATATTAACCCTTGTGCTGCTAGGACCGCATATATACGGCTTACATTAACCCTTGTGCTGCTAGAGCCGTTTATATACGGTTTCGCGCAAGTTTGAGAACAAATAAAATGTCACTGAAATCCATAAAATCGTTTAGGATTTTGTTATGTTCAGTTAATTACGATTTTAATTTTCAAAAATAATTATTTTTTATAAATAGTCATGTTTTTCATCGCTTGAAGCTGGAAATTGCGTCCGTTAAGTAGAATACAATTGACCTGCTGATCATCAGCTAGAGGTCACTTTTACAGAAACACAAGATCAATCCAATAAACTGAAAACGATAATTCAGATCAAGATAAAAAATTCACCTCAAGTTGTGGCGGGCATTATAGAGGGATTTACCATCACAGCAAACCTGAAGCGTTTAACAAATGCTGATTTAATGTTGTGCCAGAATCATAGACGATGGAACAACATTAAACCAACATCAGACCGACGTTTTGTGTGTTGTGTATAGGATAAGGCTCGAGGAGCTCTACATTCTTAGCTTGGAAAAAGTCCTCGACCTTCGGCCTCGACCCTTTTCACAGCTAAGAATGTAGAACTTCGAGGGTTTTAACTGATTTAGAACACATTTAAACATAATGAGGATCTCTCATAATCAACATCTCGGTCACACCTGACTGATTATAGTACCAAAGGCCTACCATAGGTCAACAGTAACTCTCCATTCCCGGTTTAGAATGTCGTAGGCGGACAAAGAAAATAATGTAGTGGTGTGTTTTAACTACAAATAGTGATACCAAACACTAAGCGTGTCTTCGTCTACTGAGATAATTGTCTACGAGGCTGGCTCAACGTACATCTAGCCTTGTGTGAACGATATACATAATCAGGATCGGTGGTTAAAGGTTTGACAATTATGTTACATGTGCTCAACAAAAACGGTACGCCTATGTCAAATAGCTAATCTTTAGAGCTGCATAATCATATACGATTTTTTTAGGACAAATGCTTACATCTAAACTGACTTTAAAAGCAGGGCATTTTGATTCTAGTTAGCAAAGCCACCTCCGCAACATGTTACGAGTTAACAAGCATTCCATAATTTTTTGAACCGTAAAATAGAGTGCTTAAAGGAACTCCTTGAGATGAGAATTCTTCAATGTTGACAATTTTGAAAATTTACTTCATATGAAGCGATCCTGAATAAAATACAAAAACATCGAAAACACAATTTTAAATTACTGAAAACGACGAAACTAATTTTATTTCCAAGAAGTATATTGTCATGTCAACAAAACTGCCCTGGATAACCACCATCTCAGATGGCATGATCAAAGCAACCACTTGGTTGCATCAATAGCTGCTGCCCTTAACACCTGCCTAATTGGTGTGGGAACGCGATGATCAGGGGGGGGGGGGGGGTCCCCCCACAGCACCGATGGTCTGCTCAACGCTGGGCTGACGACATCAACTTGTGGCCCAATGCTGTGCTAGCATTGAACCATCCTTTAGGTCAACACACTGGCATGTTTGGGTTATTGCCAGACTCTTATAAATATTGTTAAATATAATAAAGAAATGTTTTTAAAAATTTGGAAAATCTGAAAAAAGTTGAAATAATTATCTGTGAGATACACTACTGCACTTAAAAATTAAAAGCGATAATTGATGTCATCATACTGAGTCGCTTTAACTTAGTGACCATTTATGAATCCACTAATTTATAAATCCACACCTGGCTTTGAAACATATTTTCAGTTATTTATCAAGTGAAAGTATTTTTAGAAAAAAAATTCACACATATTTAAACCATTTGTGATGATGTGGGTATCTTAGGCTTCAGATACATGCTGCGTTTTATTAGAAACCCTATATATAGTCAGATAGTGAAGGGGGCGATATTTTTCTGCTATTTGATTTGGATTCAACCATCCTACCGGCTGAGCCAGTTGGCTGAGCCACATGGTCTCACATCATAAATCGCTTACTTGTTTGTTGGCTTGCTTACTTAGTCACGTAATTACACCCTTGTTTGCTTATTTGATTACGTACTAATAACGTACTTAATTACTTCCCGTTTTGTTGATATAATTGGTATAGAATGTCTGCAATCATCAGCGATAATCACAGACATAAGATAACATGGCAGGAATCAGGCAAGAGTTGAAAGAGTTCAACTAAGAATGAAAAGAGATAAACGGCGTATTAATCATGAGGAGCCCTGTGGTGCCGCGGAGAGGTGGGCGGTGATGCGGCTGCCAACAAACGATCTATGAATTCCTTCACGTGTGTGATACAGCTCTGACTTGTGAACTCTCTAAGCCACTAAATAACACCCTGATGAACTCTTTGTCCCCATCTGTGTGGGGAAAGCATGCGGATGTTCATCTGCAACCTTTATAAATGACGGCCGACCCCAGTGTCTCACTCGGGAGGTTGTGACTTGAAACTCGGAACTACTGGGTTTGAATCACAGCCAGATCAGATGTTTGTCATCGACGTCGTGCATATACAGTGCTTTAAAGTGCCTTGATTGTACAGTGATGGGCACTATAAAGATACATGTATATGGATGATCTACGAAAATAATTCTGAATGTTTTAAATTGTTCAAGTGCCTTGAGTGTGCAGTGATGCCTATAGTACTGTGCACTAAAAAGATATATGGATGCCATACAGTGAGAATAGGGCTTTCTTCTGTCGTGATATTGCCATGACATGCCTTCTATCTCGATATTGATATGACGTTTATATTAACCTCCGTTGGGGAATATGATAATTGTTATTTCAATAATTTTAAAATTCAATGACTGAAGCATCTGTTTTGAAACACAATACAATAAAACGGCAGATCGTATCTGTTCCATTTTAATGAAACTTTTAGTGTTGAGCGTAAACAGTCACACAAATTTAAAAAAAAATGGGTGTTTGATTGTTTGTTTTTTCAAAAACTACTCCATAAACAAAATGTAATAATGTATAAACGATGGCAAAGACTGAATGCCATGTGGGTGGACGAGGGATTAAAGCGAACACAACATACAACAGAATGAAATAAGAAATAAAACACACAGAAAGACAGGGACAAATAGACGAAACAACTAAACGTACCTATAAAACGTCAAATGGTGATTATATCTGCCGTAGATGTCAGTTTGTCTGATGCTGCACTGACTCACTTATCCCTGAAATATGTTTGTATAAATCATTGAGACCAGAAGATTTTTATTAATTTGAAACTATCATAAATGTCTTAGTTATCTTGTTCCGCTTCATTTGAATACATAAGTTGCGGGTCTACTGCTATTGTACATATTTTTACTCTATGGACTTTAGACGTTAGAATTTGACTTCTAGAGACGTCCGATACTAAAGTGTAAAGTTGGTCTCGGCTCTGTAAAGACTAAGGTATATGGATGTGGGCGCCAGAGATGTCACCACCTATGTTACAACAGAACTGGATCAACGCTGGATTGATGTTGGTCCACCATCCCCATGGGTACATCAATAAATCAAATCATTCTTAGGAGCCTCTTTGTATCAAAACCTCACAAAAAAAATAGAAAACATGGAAATAATATTAAATCACGCGCAAAACTGCCAAAAAATTGTTAAATTGTCCAAAACTGTTTGTTTAAATAATACAAAATAATTTTGTGATCGAGTATTTTACTTCACTCTATCATACAACATCATTCAGTCACATTGTTTGTGTTTGCACATTTAAGTAACTATTTAACATTTAAATAAACATATAGGTTGTAGGCCT
>OZ024908.1:1653572-1673060 GCA_964017125.1 Flabesymbios commensalis
GGAATGTTAAGATTGTTTTGGCATTACGTATTGGCACAGGCAGGGCGTGCCATAAGGCTGGATCAGATATAGAGAAAGCTCTTGACCCAGTCTTAGTATTTATACGGGGAACAACAAATCTATTCGAATTAGTGGAGCGTAGATATTTTCAGCATTTCGGCCGAACAAGTAAATCAGCCAGATATGCAGGTTGGTTTTCTTTTAGGGTTTGGAAAGTTATTGCGCATATTTGAAAATGAATGCGAAACTTGACAGTAAGCCAATGTAATCGTTTTAGAATTGGAACGGAACGACTAAATCGTGGGACCTTGGGTACCTCTCTTGCAAGGTGGTTTTGAACGCGTTGTAATCTAGCGATATCCTTTTCTGGCATATTGTGAAAAAGTGAGTTACAATAATTTAACTTATTACTGACGAGTGCCACTGCAATTTGCTTGGCAATATCTAATGACAGACTTTTTCGAATTCGACGCAGGTCACGGATATAATAGAAGCATGCCCTTGGGATATCTGTTATCGGAAATTCAGGCATGACTTCAAGGGTTCTTTATAGTGCACAGTACCATTGGCAGAACTACACACTCCAGGCCTTTGAACAGTTTGGAGCACTGTATATGACAAATGTTCAGTCCGACCAGGATTCGAAACTGGTACCTCCAGGTTACAAGCGCTACTGGATACGAATGAGCGATCGGGGCCCGCCTGCACAACTGGTAAATTATACAACAAACAGGAGTCATAGAACCAATGCTGGATGAATATTGTACCGGTCTAGTTTGCCGGGTGAGGTCTCTCCATTCAGCTATACCTGACGCTCACATATATTTTCTGTCACATTTTTCTCCATCACTTGCTGTGGCACATGCGTCTCCGTCACTTCCTATGGCGCATGCGTCTCTCTGTGTGGAGTCATACAGCGAAGGCACACGACGAAGACCTATATTAATGACCATGCTCTCTCGTCACAAATACACATTAATCTGAACCAAATACTCCATCACAGCATGTAACTGTCTAAAAACTGATATATACAAATTAATTTATCCTTGGTTCCTGCAAACCACCGGCAGAAAATAACCCCATCACCGCTAATTACGGCGTTTTTAATTCGTTTCATTGGCCGATCAAATCATTATCTCAATCAAAATCCTAAATGACAGCATCTAACTATCTAAAAACTCATATCTGCAAATTAGTTTATCCATGGGTTTTGCAAACAACCGACAGATAATAACCCCATCATCGCTAATCACGACTATAGTCGTTTTTAATTTGTCTTATTAACCAATCAAATCTCTGTCGTCTGTTACGTCACCGTCTGCCAACGGGCAGCGAGCAATTCATAAATCAGACACGAGAGGTGAGGTAGATACTACACTGCCCACCCTAGACACTGCTACTTCGCATGTTAAAATGTGCAGATGGTTGACGTCATATGTTTCCCGCTCTCAATTCAAGTATTGTAGTAAGCTTGTGATTGGCCGGCTGTCTTGCTAAAAGTACCCTGATCGGCTGGCGAGAATATTATGGTGGGGGTGGGGTGGGTGTAGACAGACACCTGTGTGGAGCCCAGCAAACGCGAGGATTCGACCCAATGCTGTTTCAATATTGGCCCATCGCGGTCGGCGCTGGACCAACATTGAAACAACATTGGGTCAAGTCTTCGTGTTTGCTGGGAGAGCTGTCCGCATTTTAATACACGCGTGCAGTCTGTGTCTGGTTGGAACAGGCTGCACAGTGCTCTGTGTAGGTAGATACGTGATTGGTCAGTTGTGTGTAGATGCATACCTGCCCATCCACTGCCAACACATGAGAATTTGTGCTTGCAGTGCTCGTCATACAAACCAAAGGGTATCCATGAGTGTTTCACTTTCAATTTTATATTTATTGATAATTAATTTGATGGAGTTTTTTTAAAAGTATGAGCTCAGCACAATTTTCACTATATACGGTATATATCAGTGTATATTCAGCCTAGATGTTTTATCTCCTTTTCAGAAGCATCAATGGTAATAACATGAATCGGGTTATTTTGCACTCTGTGAGGCCATCGTTCTGAAAGAAGCGGGTTTTTTCCACGCACCTAGATGCGGCAGTACAGAGAGTGGCTGTGAAATGTCTGTCCCCTGTTAATAAATAGTAGTTGATTGGGGGGATGATTACCAGTGGAAGTAGTAGAGAGAGAGACACTGGTGACACGAGTGAAGTGGAAATAATGGCAACCTATAATTAAATGAAAAAAATTCCCAAAAATCACAGAATTTATAAAACGACAGCATTATACAGCTGTATATAAAAATAATAATTACAAAGCACAGTAATAACAAAACAAGAAGGATGTAAGGAAAGACAGAGTAACATTTATTACAAGAACACGGTGAGGATAGCAGAGCAATTACACAAAACTCATGTATAAATGGAGAGCGTGTAAATGTACGAGTAGAAGAAAAAAATAAAGAAAATCACATTCCAGTCAAAACTAAAAGTAGATTCAAATAATTTTAAGGTTTTATAATGTACCACAATCGCCAACAGACAGGTATCAGTAATGTGTTTGAATTGGCAGTGTGAGGTCAGGAGGAGATACTAGTAATGTCTGGAAGTGTTTGCGTTTGAACAAGTCAGACGGATGATCCCTGGTGAGAGAATGACTGTTAGGAGTGTATGGAAGTATTCGCTTTAATCCTTACAGCGCTGAAATATTGCTGTATAAACTATAGAGACCAACGGGTTTTTCAATTTGAAATCATCATAACTGTCTTAGTTAGCTCTTTCTGCTTAATTTGAATACTATACAAACATATTTCGGCGTTATAAGGCTTAAAGTGCGGATAAACACATAGGGCCTACATCCCTAGTCATTCCCACAGAAGAATGGATGGACGGGCACATAAGGCATACATCCCTAGTCATTCCCACAGGAGCATGGATGAACGGGCACATAGGACCTACACCCCTAGTCATTCCCACAGGAGCATGGATGAACAAGGACATAGGGCCTACATTCCTAGTCATTCCCACAGCAGCATAGATGGACAAGCACATAGGGCCTACATCCCTAGTCATTCCCCCAGGAGCATAGATGGACAAGCACATATGACCTACATCCCTAGTCATTCCCACAGGAGCATGGATGGACAAGGACATAGGGCTTAAATCCCTAGTCATTCCCACAGGAGCATGGATGGACAAACACAATGGGCCTACATCCCTAGCCATTCCTACAGGAGCATGGATGGTCGGGCACATAGGGCCTACATCCCTAGTCATTCCCACAGGAGCATGGATGGTCGGGCACATAGGGCCTACATCCCTAGTCATTCCCACTGGATCATAGATGGACAAGCACATAGGGCCTACATCCCTAGTCATTCCCACAGGAGCATAGATGGACAAGGACATAGGGCCTACATCCCTAGTCATTCCCACAGGAGCATGGATGGTCGGGCACATAGGGCCTACATCCCTAGTCTTTCCTACAGGAACATGGATGGACAAGCACATAGGGCCTACATCCCTAGTCATTCCCACAGGAGCATGGGTGAACGGGCATATAGGGCCTACATCCCTAGTCATTCCCAAAGGAGCATGGATGAACGAGCACATAGGACCTACATCCCTAGTCATTCCCACTGGAGCATAGATGGACAAGCACATAGGGCCTACATCCCTAGTCATTCCTACAGGAGCATGGATGGTCGGGCACATAGGGCCTAAATCCCCAGTCATTCCCACTGGAGCATAGATGGACAAGCACATAGGGCCTACATCCCTAGTCATTCCTACAGGAGCATGGATGGTCGGGCACATAGGGCCTACATCCCTAGTCATTCCTACAGGAGCATGGATGGACAAGCACATAGGGCCTACATCCCTAGTCATTCCTACAGGAGCATGGATGGACAAGAACATAGGGCCTACATCCCTAGTCATTCCAACAGGAGCATGGATGGTCAAACACATAAGGCCTACATCCCTAGTCATTCCCACAGGAGCATGGATGGACAAGCACATAGGGTCTACATCCCTAGTCATTCCCACAGGAGCATGGATGGACAAGCACATAGGGCCTACATCCCTAGTCATTCCCACAGGAGCATAGATGGACAAGCACATAGGGCCTACATTCCTAGTCATTCCCACAGGAACATAGATGAACGGGCACATAGGACCTACATCCCTAGTCATTCCCACAGGAGCATGGATGGACAAGAACATAGGGCCTACATCCCTAGTCATTCCCACAGGAGCATAGATGGACAAGCACATAGGGCCTACATCCCTAGTCATTCCCACAGGAGCATGGATGGACAATAACATAGGGCCTACATCCCTAGTCATTCCCACAGGAGCATGGATGGAGACAAGCACATAGGGCCTACATCCCTAGTCATTCCCACAGAAGCATGGATGGACAAGAACATAGGGCCTACATCCCTAGTCATTCCCACAGGAGCATGGATGGACAAACACATAGGACCTACATCCCTAGTCATTCCCATAGGAGCATGGATGAACAAGAACATAGGGCCTACATTCCTAGTCATTCCCACAGGAGCATGGATGGCCAAGAACATAGGGCCTACATCCCTAGTCATTCCCACGGGAGCATGGATGGACAAACACATAGGGCCTACATCCCTAGTCATTCCCACGGGAGCATGGATGGACAAGAACATAGGGCCTACATCCCTAGTCATTCCCACAGGAGCATGGATAGACAAGAACATAGGGCCTACATCCCTAGTCATTCCTATAGGAGCATGGATGGACAAGCACATAGGGCCTACATCCCTAGTCATTCCCACAGAAGCATGGATGGACAAGAACATAGGGCCTACATCCCTAGTCATTCCCACAGGTGCATGGATGGACAAACACATAGGACCTACATCCCTAGTCATTCCCACAGGAGCATGGATGGACAAGAACATAGGGCCTACATCCCTAGTCATTCCCACAGGAGCATGGATGGTCAAACACATAGGGCCTACATCCCTAGTCATTCCCACAGGAGCATGGATGGAAAAGCACATAGGGCCTACATCCCTAGTCATTCCCACAGAAGCATGGATGGAAAAGCACATAGGGCCTACATCCCTAGTCATTCCCACAGAAGCATGGATGGACAAGAACATAGGCCCTACATCCCTAGTCATTCCAACAGGAGCATGGATGGTCAAACACATAGGGCCTACATCCCTAGTCATTCCCACAGGAGCATGGATGGACAAGCACATAGGGCCTACATCCCTAGTCATTCCCACAGGAGCATGGATGGACAAGCACATAGGGCCTACATCCCTAGTCATTCCCACAGGAGCATAGATGGACAAGCACATAGGGCCTACATTCCTAGTCATTCCCACAGGAACATAGATGAACGGGCACATAGGACCTACATCCCTAGTCATTCCCACAGGAGCATGGATGGACAAGAACATAGGGCCTACATCCCTAGTCATTCCCACAGGAGCATAGATGGACAAGCACATAGGGCCTACATCCCTAGTCATTCCCACAGGAGCATGGATGGACAATAACATAGGGCCTACATCCCTAGTCATTCCCACAGGAGCATGGATGGAGACAAGCACATAGGGCCTACATCCCTAGTCATTCCCACAGGAGCATGGATGGACAAGAACATAGGGCCTACATCCCTAGTCATTCCCACAGGAGCATGAATGGACAAACACATAGGACCTACATCCCTAGTCATTCCCATAGGAGCATGGATGGACAAGAACATAGGGCCTACATCCCTAGTTATTCCCACAGGAGCATGGATGGCCAAGAACATAGGGCCTACATCCCTAGTCATTCCCACGGGAGCATGGATGGACAAACACATAGGGCCTACATCCCTAGTCATTCCCACGGGAGCATGGATGGACAAGAACATAGGGCCTACATCCCTAGTCATTCCCACAGGAGCATGGATAGACAAGAACATAGGGCCTACATCCCTAGTCATTCCTATAGGAGCATGGATGGACAGGCACATAGGGCCTACATCCCTAGTCATTCCCACAGAAGCATGGATGGACAAGAACATAGGGCCTACATCCCTAGTCATTCCCACAGGTGCATGGATGGACAAACACATAGGACCTACATCCCTAGTCATTCCCACAGGAGCATGGATGGACAAGAACATAGGGCCTACATCCCTAGTCATTCCCACAGGAGCATGGATGGTCAAACACATAGGGCCTACATCCCTAGTCATTCCCACAGGAGCATGGATGGAAAAGCACATAGGGCCTACATCCCTAGTCATTCCCACAGAAGCATGGATGGAAAAGCACATAGGGCCTACATCCCTAGTCATTCCCACAGAAGCATGGATGGACAAGAACATAGGCCCTACATCCCTAGTCATTCCCACAGGAGCATGGATGAACGGGCACATAGGACCTACATCCCTAGTCATTCCCACAGGAGCATAGATGGACAAGCACATAGGGCCTACATTCCTAGTCATTCCCACAGGAGCATGGATGGACAAACACATAGGGCATACATCCCTAGTCATTCCCACAGGAGCATGGATGGTCAAACACATAGGGCCTACATCCCTAGTCATTCCCACAGGAGCATGGATGGACAAACACATAGGGCCTACATCCCTAGTCATTCCCACAGGAGCATGGATGGACAAGAACATAGGGCCTACATCCCTAGTCATTCCCACAGGAGCATGGATGGTCAAACACATAGGGCCCACATCCCTAGTCATTCCCACAGGAGCATGGATGGACAAGCACATAGGGCCTACATCCCTAGTCATTACCACAGAAGCATGGATGGAAAAGCACATAGGGCCTACATCCCTAGTCATTCCCACAGGAGCATGGATGGACAAGAACATAGGCCCTACATCCCTAGTCATTCCCACGGGAGCATGGATGGACAAACACATAGGACCTACATCTATAGTCATTCCCACAGGAGCATGGATGGACAAACACATAGGGCCTACATCCCTAGTCATTCCCCCAGGAGCATAGATGGACAAGAACATAGGGCCTACATCCCTAGTCATTCCCACAGGAGCATGGATGAACGGGCACATAGGACCTACATCCCTAGTCATTCCCACAGGAGCATAGATGGACAAGCACATAGGGCCTACATTCCTAGTCATTCCCACAGGAGCATAGATGGACAAGCACATAGGGCCTACATCCCTAGTCATTACCACAGGAGCATGGATGGACAAGAACATAGGGCCTACATCCCTAGTCATTCCCACAGGAGCATGGATGAACGGGCACATAGGGCCTACATCCCTAGTCATTCCCGCAGGAGCATGGATGAACGGGCACATAGGACCTACATCCCTAGTCATTCCCACAGGAGCATGGATGGACAAACACACAGGGCCTACATCCCTAGTCATTCCCACAGGAGCATGGATGAACGGGCACATAGGGCCTACATCCCTAGTCATTCCCACAGGAGCATGGATGAACGGGCACATAGGGCCTACATCCCTAGTCATTCCCACAGGAGCATAGATGGACAAGGACATAGGGCCTACATCCCTAGTCATTCCCACAGGAGCATAGATGGACAAACACATAGGGCCTACATCCATAGTCATTACCACAGGAGCATGGATGGACAAGCACATAGAGCCTATATCCCTTGTCATTCCCACAGGAACATAGATGGACAAGGACATAGGGCATACATCCCTAGTCATTACCACAGGAGCATGGATGGACAAGCACATAGAGCCTACATCCCTAGTCATTCCCACAGGAGCATGGGTGAACGGGCACATAGGACCTACATCCCTAGTCATTCTTACAGGAACATAGATGGACAAGGACATAGGGCCTACATCCCTAGTCATTCCCACAGGAGCATTGGTGGACAAACACATAGGGCCTACATCCCTAGTCATTCCCACAGGAGCATGGATGGACAAACACATAGGGCCTACATCCCTAGTCATTCCCACAGGAGTATGGATGGACGGGCACATAGGGCCTACATCCCTAGTCATTCCCACAGGATAATGGATGGACAAGGACATAGGGCCTACATCCCTAGTCATTCCCACGGGAGTATAGATAGACAAACACATAGGGCCTACATCCCTAGTCATTCCCACAGGAGCATAGATGGACAAGCACATAGGGCCTACATCCCTAGTCATTCCCACAGGAGCATGGATGGACAAGGACATAGGGCCTACATCCCTAGTCATTCCTACAGGAGCATGGATGGACAAGCACATAGGGCCTACATCCCTAGTCATTCCAACAGGAGCATGGATGGACAAACACATAGGGCCTACATCCCTAGTCATTCCCACAGGAGTATGGATGGACGGGCACATAGGGCCTACATCCCTAGTCATTCCCACAGGAGTATGGATGGACAAGGACATAGGGCCTACATCCCTAGTCATTCCCACGGGAGTATAGATAGACAAGCACATAGGGCCTACATCCCTAGTCATTCCCACAGGAGCATGGATGAACAAACACATAGGGCCTACATCACTAGTCATTCCCACAGGAGCATAGATGGACAAGGACATAGGGCATACATCCCTAGTCATTCCCACAGGAGCATGGGTGGAGACAAACACTGGTGTCACGTCAGACAGGCAGGTAATATTTATCTCTCAAATTGAAAAGAAATCGATTTTTTTCTGAAATGCTTGGGATTATAAGATTTTGTTTAAAAAAATGTACATCTCTTCCGAAATTGTACTCCGTCAATTTTGACTGAAAGTTAACATTGAAATGTGACAGATTAGTTTTGATGAATAATTATGAAGGTACATTGGAAATAGAGGGTCTTGTCAAGTCCGAGGAAAACTCGGAAGTGGGTGGGTATTTTAAGACCCAACTCAAATTATAAAAAAAATACTTTCACGATCTGCTTCACAATCTATTGTTAGCCACTGTCCGCGCCACATCATGCTTACCTCATTTTGTGTTCAATGTGTTTTTATCTGTACTTGTCCAACATGTCTAAAAAATGGATAGCGGGGTGGGTGGGTTTTATCCGGCCAATACAATTTTTTGTGGGATTGTTGGATTTTTTTAGCTTGACAAGACCCCTAATCGTGGACATGTAATTGACATGTCGTATTTTCTCACTTTGAAACATGATGTTAATCGCTACTGGTGACAACCACACTAATACCTGTCATGTCCTTTGCAATGCGGATATTTCTAGGGAAGCTGAAAAAAATATGGCTGACAATACAATACTCCAAAATGAATAGTTTAAGATAGGGTAATCTATCTGTTTGCTGTGCTACGGCTGGCGTAAGTTAGTGTAATATTAATATCATTCCTTGTATTGTATTTCTGAATGTATATAGAGATGATTTTCATCGTCCAACTCGTTACAACAGGCCATGTCTGTTTTCCTGAAAATCTGTGGTTTGGCGACCTGGGTAGACATATAGTTTCTGTAAATAATTCTGAAGGAAAGTGGGAGCGAATTGTGAAGGAATAACATGTTAGGGACATGTCGTATTTTCTTTCTCAGTTTGAACCATGATGCTAATCGCTACTGGTGACAACCACACTAATACCTGACATCTCATTTACAATGCATATTTTTTCTAGAAAAGGCATGAAGCATACGACTGACATTTATCATAGCCTAACATGAATAGCGCAACATAGTGTATTATCTAAATGCTTATTGTCCTACCGGGGGCGTGCATTATTGTAATATTAATGATATCTCACGTCACTTCAATACAGTTTATTGTAAACATTATTCGTGGTTGAAGTAAAATATTCGTTTTAGTGAGTTACTGTAATAATTATAATTAGGTTTTATTAGTGTAGGAGTGCAACGATGTTTCATAATGATATGAATTTATATACGTGTTTCTCTCTCAATGCTTAGGAAACTGTGTCTAAATTTTAACAAGGCGAAATATTTCGTCGCATTGGTATTGAAAGGGTGTAACTGCTACCTTGTAAAGTGGCAGTTACACCCTTTCATATCCAAGTCGACGATTTATCGACACCAGATGAACGATCACACGGCAGCCAAGTTGACACTGTGGAGAGCCTGAGGATAGCCTTGACCTTGAGGTGACTTTCATTGACCAGTCATGTAGTGGTCATAGCTTGTCTGACTAACTCATCCTGGGAGGAGTTTTATGTCTCCCCATGCGTGGTCACGCGGCTCCGGGTTTACTCGTGCGAGTTAATACAATGCCCAATTCACCCGTGCTGTAACAATATCCTTGATTTACACGAAACCAGATAACGTCACCAGGATTTACTGAAGAGGTTGTGACATGTCCCCTGGCTGACCAGAGGTTTGACCCCTGGCTGACCAGAGGTTTGACCCCTGGCTGACAAAAGGTTTCACCCCTGGCTGACCAGAGGTTTTACCCCTGGCTGACCAGAAGTTTGACCCCTGACTGACTTGATGTTTGACTTCTGGCTGACTAGAGGTTTGACCCCTGGCTGACTAGAGGTTTGGCCCCTGACTGACTAGATGTTTGACCCCTGGCTGACTAGAAGTTTGCCCCCTGGATGACTAGAGGTTTGACCCCTGGCTGACTAAAGGTTTCACCCCTGGCTGACCCGAGGTTTGACCTCTGACTGACTTGATGTTTGACTCCAGGCTGACTAGAGGTTTTACCCCTGGCTGACTAAAGATTTCACCCCTGGCTGACCAGAGGTTTGACCCCTGACTGACTTGATGATTGACTCCTGGCTGACTAGAGGTTTGACCTCTGGCTGACTAGAGACTTGACCTCTGGCTGATCAGATGATGACTTGATATTTGACTTCTGGCTGGCTAGAGGTTTGACCTTAGGCTGACTAGAGGTTTAACCTCTGGTCGCCTAGAGGTTTAACCTCTGGCTGACTAGAGATTTGACCCCTGGCTGACTAGTGGTTTGACCCCTGGCTGACTAGATGCTTGACCCCTGGCTGACTAGAGGTTTGACCCCTGGCTGACTAGAGGTTTGACTCCTGGCTGACTAGAAGTTTTACCCCTGGCTGACTAAAGGCTTCACCCCTGGCTGACCAGAGGTTTGACCCCTGACTGACTTGATGTTTGACTCCTGGCTGACTAGAGATTTGACCCCTGGCTGACTAGAGGTCTGACCCCTGGCTGACTAGAGGTTTGACTCCTGGCTGACTAGAAGTTTTACCCCTGGCTGACTAAAGGCTTCACCCCTGGCTGACCAGAGGTTTGACCCCTGACTGACTTGATGTTTGACTCCTGGCTGACTAGAGGTTTGACCCCTGGCTGACCAGAGGTTTGACCCCTGGCTGACTTGATGTTTGACTCCTGGCTCACCAGAGGTTTGACCCCTGACTGACTTGATGTTTGACTCCTGGCTGACTAGAGGTTTGACCCCTGGCTGACCAGAGGTTTGACCCCTGGCTGACTTGATGTTTGACTCCTGGCTCACCAGAGGTTTGACCCCTGACTGACTTGATGTTTGACTCCTGGCTGACTAGAAGTTTGACCCCTGGCTGACAAGAGGTTTAACCCCTGACTGACTAGAGGTTTGACCCTCGCTGACTAAAGGTTTCACCCGTGGCTGACCAGAGGTTTGACCCCTGGCTGACTAGAGGTTTGACCCCTGGCTGACTAGAGGTTTTATCCCTGGCTGAGTAGAGGTTTGACCCCTGGCTGACTAGAGATTTGACCTCTGGCTGACTAGAGGCTTGACCTCTGGCTGGCCAGATGCTTGACCCATTGGCTGACGTTTGACCCCTGGCTGACTAGAGGTTTGACCTCTGGCTGACTACAGATTTGACCTCTGGCTGACTAGAAGTTTGACCTCTGGCTGACTAGAGGTTTGGCCTCTGGCTGACTAGAGCCTTGATGTCTGGCTGACTAGAGGTTCGACACCTGGCTGACTAGAGTTTTGAGCCCTGACTTACTGAAGGGTTGGCCTCGAGCTGACTAGACGTTTGACCCCTGATCGACTAGAGGTTTGACCCCTGGCTGACTAGTTTGCCAATGACTTCACTATGCTTCTGATTAATGAATGAATGAATGAATGAATGAATGAATGAATGAATGAATGAATGAATGAATGAATGAATGAATGAATGAATGAATGAATGAATGAATGAATGAATGAATGAATGAAATGATTGAAATAAATGAAATGAATGAAATGAATGGATTAAATGAAATGAATGAAATGAATGGATGAATGAAATAATAAATGAGTGAATAAATGAATGAATGAATGAATGAATGAATGAATGAATGAATGAATAAATGAAAGAATGAATGAATGAATGAATGAATGAATGAATGAATGAATGAATGAATGAATGAATGAATGAATGAATGAATGAATGAATGAATGAATGGGGCATAGGCCACTTGGTGCACACATAAACTGAGATGCTGAGATGAAACAGATGACACTGCCATCCAGGGTCGAACCCTGAATCTCTCGTGTGACAGGCACGCTGCGAAACCGATACTACCGCCCTTAATATAATATAATAGTTAGTTGAAAGTCACAGGCAAACAATAAATGTTTATTTTACTTCGGGTTTATTCTTTGAAAGTGTTATATTATTAAAATATAATGCAGTTTATTTAAGTTTATTTTGTGAACTCGTTAACTGAAACATTTGAGAGGAAATTAAATCCATGTTCTTGTTATTTTTCTCTTAAATCAAAACCAGTCTAACGTCATAAGTGCCCCTCAATTCCAATTTATATTCTCGTTTTTTTAGCAAGGCTGCTGTCAGTTACACCATCATGCGTTGAGGACTAAACGGTCAGCGCCACATGTATAGCTTGCATTTATTTTTTCTGTGTCCAGCTTATGCTGTCCCTCGGAAAACATAGACCCTAAATCTGAACCTATTACTTTCTGTAGATATATTGCAAAACAAAAGTCTAACTGATTCTATTGTACTGTTCATATAACTTAGACTATCACACTAAGCATTCATTATTCAAAACATTGTATGCGTTTATATATTCTAGAGGCAGATTTTGTTAACTACCTTCAAGAATACCACATCATCTTCAAAACCAACTGACGGTATCAACTAATCATTTTTATAATTTCTTCTTATAATTCTTTTTTTTTGTACATTGTTTTCTATGATTGATTAAAATTATTTATTTTGTTTTATTTGTTATGTCAAGGAGGCCATCTTGTGGCTTGTAATGATATGGTGAAGTACATCATTTCTAACAACATCATAAAATGAACAAAAGCTTCTATGTGTGTTTAATGATTTCACTGGCTGTACATTATCAACGGGGAATATATAAGGTTTTTGTCAAAGAAACGAGGCGAGTAACGTTACTTTTGCATTTAGACAAAAAGCAGCTTGTGTCTATTGGGTGCAAAAAGAGACATTGCCAAAAGGCAGCTCTTTTAAATAACTATAATCCATTAGAAATAGCGTGTGTTTTTGAAGCGCACATTACACGTACGGATAATGGATGTTCCCTGCTAGCAAGCTGACGTTGGGCCAACGTTGGCAATGGTTGGCATGGTCGCAGTTACATATGCAACGTTGGGCCAACGTTGGCTACAGGTAAGAAAGCCAACAGTCGTTTTTTCTACGTCAGCCCACCGTCAGATACAGACGTCTATCTTCCATGTATTTGCCGACAGTGGGCCAACGTTGGCTCAAGCTAATAAGGCCAAGAGTCATTTTGTCAACGTCAGCCGACCGTCAGCTACAGACGTCTATCTTCCGTGTATTTGCCGACATTGGACAAACGTTGGCTCAAGGTAAGAAAGCCATCTGTCATTTTGTTAACATCGGTCGACCGTCAGCTACAGACGTCTATCCTCCGTTATTTGCCGACTCTGGGCCAACTGACATGATTGTCCTAGTTTTATATTTCTCTCACAAAGTTAACATTATAATGGGCACAAAATTTACGGAATTATCCAATATTGTTATATCTTTTTAACAAAATCTTGTAACATTGCAATCTAGAGCTGATCGGACAATGCAAAAAACATTCAGCAATATTGAATTTTATGCCCCTGACAACTTACATAGTTGGGATGCGCCCTCATCCACCCAAAAAACGGGCTATGTATAGGCCAGCAAGCATGCGCTGCAAAGTACCGTAGTGAAATCATGGAATCCATACAATGCTGATTGAATTTTAGTTTTGTACGATTTTCAGACCACCAGAAAGCACAAAATCTGGCAGTGGCTGGGAAATCCAGAGATACTATCAGGCTCTAGATGACTCTGGCTTACTCTGAGGTAGGCACCGGCCATTTGGATGGATCAGTGTGAGCAAAAGCATCTGTGCACTGTGCTATGTTGATTCAAAGGCAGAATGATGTCAATGATAACGACTCTTTATTCCAGTTTATGTAAAGTTAACCCGATATTTGTAAACCTCAAGGTGGACCCTATATCAATTTATTGGAGCTTGCCCGAATGTAGTTAATTTAGCCTTAAAAGTTGTGTAGTATTTCAAGGAAGACATTTCCATGATGTTGTTCAGAGGTGGGCAAGTGGTCGCCACATCGCCATGTGGAGACAGGAGCAAAATATTTGTAATGTAAATATTAAAATATGACCATTGAGAGTACCTAAAAGTAGCCATTTATGGCGGCAGGACTCATTTTGCCTGCCCACCCCTGTTGTTATGCCAATGTGCCCAAAATGAAAAAAATGAAGTAAGTCCAACGGTGGTTTGCCTACACCATGCAAATAGCGTTTTGCCACCGTTTTGCCAATGTTGGGCCGATGGACAAAATTACGTCTGGCCAACGTCACTTGGCAACGTTGGGCCAACGAAATTACTGACGTTGTCCCAACATTGGGCCATCGTCAGCCTGCTAGCTGGTTGTTATCGGTGTACGTCATTTCTCAGTAGGCCCTACATTTCTATGAAGGAAACATGTTTCTTTCTTTATATATACAATATAATATATAAATCTGTATCATACTGCGAGGATCCAAAATGATTTATTTAACCGAGGATGCATAACATAGACCTTTGGTCTCTATGGTTTATACGAGCGTATTTCAACGCTTTAAGGGTTAATACATATGCCTTGCCGGCGATCGGATGTCGTCTGTACCGGTATAAATGATGCTGGAAATATCTCACACGTGTGGACTTAGTCTCAATCCTACTTGCTTAAACTTTTGACACACTTTCAGTGACGGTTTTACTTATCAGCCACCATCTTGCATGTTTGACTATCAAACACGTATTCTAGTGTTTCGTCGAGACTTCACTGCTCATATTACAATGTGATTTTTATCTTGAAATTATTCTTCATAACACTTTATGGTTATATGCTATGTGCACTGTAATTTTATAAATTTACATTTATCGGATTTTCTTGTTTATTTGTTAATACAATAACCCCTTACTCTGGTGAATTGTTTATACTCTATGTTTCATTCATTTGAAGCGGGAATTGCTAACGCATTTTCAAGTCCCAAAAGACAAAAAATATATATTTTTATTTGACGAACTGAGCATCCACCAGAAACTATATTATCTATTTCGGTCAAATATTATTTCGCTTAAGATCTGACACCGTATACATACGGGCTTGACAGGACATGGGTTAACGCCAATGTTTTGTTATTATATCTGAATAGCCTGTTTGTGTGAAAATAGTGAAGGCGCGCCATCGTCCGCAATCATCAGGAATAGTATAGTGTATCCATACAACGTATTAACTGCTTGAACTTTGTGAACTCCAGCGCCTGCGCTCCGTTATCATGTATCTGGGTTCTAACGCGTCATGGCCATCATTTCCCGTCATTTCCCGTCATTTCCGGCGGTGATCCCTATTTCAGAGCAGGACTCCCCATGCAAAGCTTGATAACCTCACTAGACTTAAAAGTTGTGTAGTAGGGTGTTGCCATGTCGGATTCACCTCGCACTCATGTTATTGGCTTTCATTACGAGACGTATGGTGAGCTCTCCAAACTCATATACGCTCCATTGCTACAGAGCTGACCACAATTTGAATTTGTCATATCAGACAGATATGCGGACGAGAAAATGCATACTCAAATACTGCATCGTTGAGTGCAGTGAGGAGGAGCTTACGTGGCCGAAAGGTAGCGTGCTCTGTCTTAGACCGCCAGGGCTCTAGTTTTAAATCCTGTATCTAGAGGGCAGTGCCACCTCGGGCATCTCACCATCTTCATAAGTTTCTCCTTGCCCATTTTAGCCTATATGTGCACAGATATGGCCTAAAACGCCATTTATTTCATTTTATTTGGGTACTACAAGATGGGCTGATCCCAGCACTCGTCACCACATAAGTCCTCGCCTAAAGGCTCGGGCTTGTGCTGAGATGAGCTTTCTTAACGATGCTGTATTGATATAATGTCGAATTCAGTGGCCTGTTTAAAGCTTTACCCACAAAAAAAAAGGAAAAAGCTGAACAAATTACATATTTTTACAAATATTGCTCATTTGAAATATAAATCAATTTCAGAATATAATTATAGAAATGCCTTTGGACATTGTCGTCACCTAATATATGGTTGTGATCTAAGCTTAGCTTTGCATGAACTGACAACAGACTAGTATTGTATTAGAATCGTCTCTGTACATGCTCTCGACGTGACACTTGATGTCGACACTCCACTGATGACATACATGTCACTCAATGTCGACACTGAATCGCGTATACATAGGCCTATGTTACTCAATTTCGACATTCAACTGAGATATTATACAGCTTGTATAGAGACTTGGCGATGCAAACAAAAACGTGTACCCAATGTCGGGTAGATGTTGATCCACCGTCTCCGACGCTAAACCAAGATTGGTTCAACGTCTCTAGTTGGCAAGACCTCCATTGAGAGACATTCCAGTGCTAAACATTGCCTTCAGTTTCCCAATGCTGGGTTAATGTTAGTCCATCGCCGGCTGGTACCCAGCAAACACGATACATTGAGCCAATGCTGGCTTTATGTTGGCCACCGCCTGCGATAATGGCGCAACATAAACCAGCATAGGGTCAATGTATTGTGTTTTCTGGGTAGTCTGTTCGACAGTGGACGATGATACAAAATGAAAACTTGTTTTTCGCTGATTGTCAAACGATTTTCACGACATTTTGCAACCATTATTATCTAGTCATTTGACATCAAGCCTGAAAATCTCCCCATTCACCTCAATATTTCGAAAGTTAGACCAGTTCACATGCATCTGAGAATAAACCGGTATGAAATCGATGGGTTTTTAGACGACGTCGTAATTATAAATTTACCACATGTCAAAATTTTTAATGATCTAACTTTTGATTTTTTTTACGGTGATTGCGGGAGAGATTCCAAATGATTGATTAAAAAATCATAAAAATCGTTGAGAATGGAATGAGTATTTAGTAATCAACGAAAATCTAGCTTTATTTTTAGCATTCCTTCACCGCTGGACAGACTGACACTGTAGCCATTTGTCCTTCACTCGACCTACACCATACCTGGACACGCTGAATTATCGCCCACTCTCCGGAAACAAGTTAAGAGCCCCATGGACTGATTTAGACGTGAGGAAACGTGATTTAAGCGTGAGGAGACGAGACATACATGCACCTAGCAAACAGGATGTATAAATATTGACACAATTCTGTTTTACTCTTGGGACAGCGTCGCAGACGGTAGGCCAATATTAAGATAACATTAGTGACAGGTGTTGTGTAGATGTGGTGACGTCAGCTCAAGTCGGGGACTCGCCAGGTCTGGAATGGTCAAGGTCATTCCACGGAAGTTGTCTTCCCAAGTCCCGGATGTAGATGTCTGTTCAAATCCCGGTCTGGGAGAGTTTAGCGTTCTCTTGTATAACATACCGGTAATAACATGTATGGTCTCACTCACTCACTCACTCACTCACTCACTCACTCACTCACTCACTCACTCACTCACTCACTCACTCACTCACTCACTCACTCACTCACTCACTCACTCACTCACTCACTCACTCACTCACTCACTCACTCACCCAAATAACTTCTAGGAGGCCGATAACGGAGGTGAGGGAATCCGTTTCAGTCTTTATAGTATATATAATGGATAGGAGTGAATATATTGTATATGCGAGCAACATAGTTCAGAGGGTTCATGTATGTAATACTAATTATAAACGTCAGGTCTGGACTTCTGCCTTGACATTTAGTATTGTTTTGTACATATCTGATTATATGGACAGATTAATTGAGTTTAGCCGTGACAGTTATCGTTCCTCACAAAAATGATGGGTTTTTTAGAAGCCATCTCATTTTCCCGACAAATAAGGGATGTTCACACATTTTGGTCCTTTGTCTACAACGCTGGCCCAACGTTAAACCAAATTTTGGTCAATTTCTCACACTCTGTGCAGTGGTTTTCACTATGAGACGTATATCGGTATCAGCCCATATCGCACTCTAGCTCTAGTTTGAGCTGCAAAATATGGCAAGTATGTCATGTGTGACTTGATCGTGTGAGAACATACAAACGTTGGTAATTTTTCGTGCTATATGGCAAAATACAGCACATGTTCATTGAATAAGGTGTTCGCCTAAAGGCTCATACCTTATTCAATAAACGAGTGCTGTATTTTCTCATATCGCACTCAAATGAACACTGTTTGCATATCATCTGTTTTCGCTAAAATCCCTTCAAACACGGGGTGTTGAGCCAATGGTGGTTAATGTTGGGCTGACGTCAAGTCAACATTAGTTTGCCAAAGGTGTAGTCAACTGTCAAAATACGCGGGACAATGTGGTCCCCAGAATGCAACAGTGGCCCCTGGACATTCCACAATGACATATCACCCCACATCCACAGTTATCAGCCAAGATAATAATGCTATATGCGTTTCGTACCGATCGCCGCATCTATGAGGATCTATGAGGAAATAATTCACAATTTCTCTCATGTGGGCTTTGTGTTGTGACACAAAAGGTTGTGTTGCGTGGGGATCTTGAAACAGTTGACCTCCAGCATATTGACAGTAACAGCTTTCCCAGCCAGCATGGCACACTCACCAAATGTTGGTTTAATGTCGGTCAACGTGTTGGCCTAACATTAAAACAGCATTTGGCCAATTTCTCGTTGGAGTAGTATCTTGTAATCAGTTCAGTCGCTGATATTAATGCTGTCAAAGTGTACTCTATAGGGCCTATAGAGTACACTTTGACAGCATTAATACATTAGCCTATAGTATAGGCTAATGTAGGCCTACACTTGACCGTCCCACACATGCGCATTTCACAGCTGTATGAATCTTTAAGACCAGCACAGAATTAGGATGATGTGAAGACGAGACGGTGATCCCAGCAAACAGGAGAGGTTCAGGCAATGTTGGGCCAGCGTCGATGGCGATGGGTCAACATTGTACCAACATTGGCTGAACATCTCGTGTTTCTTGGATGTTCATAAATCAAAATCAGCCTCCTTTCGTCCAATGGAGGATTGTGATCTAAAACGGTAGCTACAAAACCATAGAACTCTAACCGTTAGTTTAGTCAATAAGCGACTAAATGTCAGAATCGCTTTC
>OZ024908.1:1673260-1718260 GCA_964017125.1 Flabesymbios commensalis
ATTCTGATTGTAGAAGGAAGCCATTTCATTGAGTATGTACATCAACCTAGAATACCCTTGATCTGTTAGGGTTAGCTTAACCGTAACTCAACCCTAAGGGGTTTTGTCAAGTTAAAAAAAATCCAAAAATCCGAGAAAAACTCGGAAGTGGGTGGGTGGATCAAGCCTCAACTCGGATTTAGGCTTTTTTGAAATTTTGTGTTTTTTGTGTTGTTTTTGTACATGTTTCCAAAAATAATAAAAATTGGCTAGGGGCGTGGGTGGGTGGAGTCTGGCCAGTCCGAGTTTTTTTCGGATTTTTGGATTTTTTTAACTTGACAAAACCCCCTAACTCAAGGCTAACACAATACCGAACACTAACCAATTCTGATTGTAGAAGGAAGTCATTTCATACCGTAGGTAGGCCTACACCAACTTAGAAGACCTTATATCCGTTGCCAGTATTTACCTCAGAATGTTAATTTGTAGTGCCAGAAAAAACACACATTTTACTGGACCATTACTAACATATATCTGCTGTTTATTTGCCAAGGGTTCATGTGTGTATTACTAATGATAAATGTCAGGTCTGGCCTTGGCATTTAGTATTGTATTGTACATATCTGATTATATGGACAGATTAATTGAACATAACCCTGACATTTATCGTTGCTTCTAAAAAGTGACCGTTTTTAAAGGCATCATATTTCCCGAAAAAACAAGGGACTTTCACATAATTTTCCAGTGGTGTTGATCCATCAACTACAACGCAGGCCCCACATTAAGCCAACTTTGTTTGCCTCGTGTTCGCTAAAATCCCATCATACACGGTACATTTAACGCTTACCTTTTAAACCGATAAATGCAATAATTTAATTTTAACCAACTTGAAGTTGTGAATCGCTACCGCGACTCACAACTTCAAGTGGATGAAAAATACTCACATTTGATTAATTTTGGACCAAACATTTGCAAAGTGCGATGTTTAAATAAACACACATTTCATTTCCAAGTTAATGTAAAGTCATCGGGATAATGTGGAACCGACGTAGGGCCGACCTCAAGCCAACATTGGTTTACATTCAGGACCTGTACAGAATTAGGACTGACAACTTGAAGAGATGAGGATGAAATGTCCATAAATCAGAATGAGTCTCATCTCTAAAAACAGGCGATGGAGGATTCTGATCTAAATGTCAGAATCGTTTCAATTTAATAAAAGGAAAATACATTTCAATTTAATTTGAAAAAGTAACACTTGGCATCCTCCAATAATAATAGCCATTATTTTTGTCAATTTGAAAATCGAACATTTTAATTAAATTTAAAAAAGTGTCACGTAGGGTAAATTTGATACAGTCATTCTACGATACTATTCCTGACATTGAGTTTTGCTAAGCGATGTCTTAAACATATAAGCTGTGTTTACTATTTTAACAGCGCCCAAATAAAAGTGAATGGAAAAAAGAATAATTAGAATCGAGGTAAAATGAGACAGCGCAGCCAGAATAAGGTTAATACTACATTGGTATGGACAAAACAGATAAGTACAAATAGTTTTCAATGATTAGATTTATAAATTTATCAGTGTTTATAATACTGTAAATTTATTTTTACTTCGTCAAGACAAAATATAAGCAACAGTCCCTGATAGCAGTAGTAAATGTGGAGTATATGTTGACAAGATATTTAGCAATAGACAATAAACAAATAAAATAATAATGTGAGTATTTACATGTCGCACATATCCAGCCCAGGACAGCTCATTGCGCCTTACATCATATTACCCCTGGTCATTGAAACAGTCCATTTGCATACCACATAGAAATGATATTATATTATATTATAATATTTTTGTACCATGTACTCAAACTACAAGTAAATACCTGAACATCACTGGAAATATCTATAAATATAAATAAAAATGAAATAATGGGTAATCTTGTAATAATTGACATTTCAAGTGCAGCAATATTATATGAAAAATCTATACAGATATCATGTCAGCAATTATATTTCAGGTCTCGTACGGTTTTCTTTAGATATAACAGAATAGGTATACTGTGCATTATGTGATACTACCACCCAAAGCATACTTTGACAACTTGACCGCATTTAGTGTTAGGGTCAGGTTCGCTGTTTAAAAAACGATCATAAAAACTATTTGTTTTTTTACCAGCAAAAATGGATTGAAGAAGAAATAAACACACTAGAGCATACGTAAATGTTAATCAGAGGTTGTTATTAAATAGTAGAGTGATCTTATGGTCAGTGGTGGGAACTTAACTCAAATATATTTGGTTTAATCTCGACCCTTATTCAGACTCAATATTGTTTTACTTTGCATTAAAAACGTTGCTGACGTCGCTGTAGAATTGGATCACGATTACTTCAGGTTGTCTGTTTCTATCCAGACTAGTAATATGATGTGACACCAGGGGCAACACCGCTCCACCAATCCTTATGATTAGCTGAGACAGTCCGCATATCAGTGACATATTTCACATCGCGGGAGATTAGTTTTTCCAAGTGGTTTTCCAATCACATCAGATAGGCTTAGTAGACAGATGTAGCCACGGGAATGTTTTAGTGTCCTGAGACATCCTGCAGACAGTGCTGGCAGAAATAATCAATCAATTGTTAAATTATGATGCCCTAAACCGTCTGGAGTGGTCAGAAGCGCAGACATACCAATGATGAATGTACCTAAGTCACCGGGTCACAGTCCTGTAATCCTCACAGAATACATGCGTTTTTTAAGAAAGGTCGTAAATACGTCATGTTTTATCATACTGATTGTGTAAGGAAGTCATTACACAGGTTAGGTTCACAAACCTAGAAATACCCTTCATCCATTCACAGTGTTTACCCCATGATAATTTGTTGTGCCAGAAAAAAATGTAGAGATGTAACCACCAGAGAAATGAAGTGACAATACCAACATATATCTACTGTTCATTTGCTTAGCCTGTTTTTGCTAAGGTGTTTTGTCAAGTTAATTTTTTTTTCAAAAATCCGAGTAAAACTCGGAAGTGGGTGGGTCAAGCCCCAACTCAGCTTACTTTTTTTTGGGGAAATTTTGTGTGTTTTTTTTGTGTGTTTTTTGTGTTGTTTTCATGTTTCCGAAAAAAAATGGATATTGGGGTCTGGCCAATCCAAGTTTTTCTCGGATTTTCTGATTTTTTTTAACTTGACTAGACCCCTAAATGTAGGCCTACTTGAAAGTGTACACCCCTTATCTGTGTGATATAGAGATGTAAACTAAATAATTAGTTAAATCGCATGGATCATTAACCCTCCAGTGCGGTGACCAACTTAGACGTCAGAATCTGACGTCCATATATGTCAGATACTGACGTCTAAAATTGCTCTCCCCACTTGAAGACTAAAATATATATAATGGCCTATAACATAGGTATTCATATAAAGCGGAAATAACTAATTAAGACATTTTTGATGAATGCAAATTCAGCGTTGTAAGGGTTAAATTATTCAATCTGAATTTTCACCCACTCAAGTGAGTGAAAATTATTCAGATTTGACAAAATGGAGGTCAACTGTTTTCAAATATTGCTGATTGATGTCACATTTTATCTTTACCATGTTTAAAAGGTGGTACTTACTGTGCTAATAAAAAATGAGAAACCGAATATATGCAGCACCGGCGGTTAAAGGGTTAAGGGGTTGATATTTGTAAAAAAGGCATCAAACATACAACATGCACAGCAGTAGCGTGTATCCTGATGATTGATGGCAAAAAAGAGCGAAAATAGAAATGTAGGGTTTTACTAAGGGGTCTTGTCAAGTTGAAAAAAATCCAAAAATACGAGAAAAACTCGGATTGTCCAGACCCCACCCACCTACCCGCCTATCCAATTTTTAATTTTTTTTGAAACATGTACAACGAAAAAAAACAACACAAAAAATCACAACATTTCAAAGAAAAAGAAATCCGAGTTGGGGCTTGACCCACCCACCCACTTCCAAGTTTTTCTCGGATTTTTGAATTATTTTTAACTTGACAAAATCCCTAACTTGATAAACTAGCCTGAGAGCTACCATTATCATAGAACATTAAAAAATGAATTAATTTTAACATAGATATCACCAAATACTGATGTATATGTAACAAATTGTACATTGTAATGATTGCCTAGAATTTGACAGTTTTTTTCAATACGGCTTTAATTTTTACAAGGCTGAAATATGTTTGTATAAACCTTTGACTTTAGACTTCAGAGTCTGACGACTTTAGCCATCAGACGGTGACGTCTAAAGCGCGCAGAAAGGGTTAGCAAAAATACAGACATCGTAGTGAACGGTAAACATGATTTCAGTGCTGTCTACCACCTGCTTATCGCAGTATGTGTAATTATACATATTCATGTGAATATTATATAACCATCACCCAGAGCTTAGGATGGGTTCCCAGTTAAGGAACGATTAATTCAATTTGATATCACCAAAAACCTCAGATTCTTGTAGATTTCGTGCCAGGAATCACTCTGCTAATAGTCTGAGAAAAGTCGTTTGCCTATCTGGCAGAGGGGGGGGGGGGGTTAGAGGACAATAATTTTTCCAATGTACTTTAATCAGCAATTAATCTGCAAAACAGTCTGCTATAATCTGCTAATGGCATCCTGGCCTGAGCAGAAGGATATGATTAGCAGCATCTAGCGTGCGGGTGCCTTCAACTTGAGACCTAAACGGTTCTATTATGATAACAATTCTGTGAAACGCAGTGACGTCACTCGGTGAAAACAAGGTTATATAACACCCCCTCCACCATACTTCATTCTGTTAAACGCAGTGACGTTACTCGGTGAAAACAAGGTTATATATCCCCCCATAGTCATTGTATTAGCCAGCTCGGTGAAAACAAAGAAGGTTGAGGTCATTGAGTCTCACAGTATAAAAACTGTATTTACCGAGGGTGGAGCCAATGAGCCTATGTTCTTTGGCCTTCAATTGTTATCTACAATGTCTCGTGGAGGCATACACTGATCTGTTAAAAGGATGTGTCCAGGCACAGAAACAATGAGGGCTAGGGGTAAGGTTTCACGGAGGATGAAGCTCGACAGAGTTATAATTGTTTTGATTATCTGCCCATTTTCTGAGATTATCTGAAGACTAGTCCGCTAGTGGTAGTAGGGGCAGTAGGCAGTGTATCTTCAATTAAGACACATCCTCTCGACATTGTCCATACGACGAGTTTATCGCAGCTATGCTTGCTCTAAAATTCGTAGAATAAAGTGTATAAAACTCAATCCGTGCTGCGGTCAAGTTGCGAACATCCAAAGCGAGATCGCAAACATATCGTGAACATGACTTATGTACGCTGGGGCCTGGGCATGGATGAAAAGACAGGCTGAGGTAAATTAGTGAATATTGCTTTACGTCGCTTTCTGCACAATTATGGCAATATCGCAACAGCAGGATGCTCGAAGTCCTGGATATGCCCCACTCTTATCAGCACAATCCTTGTCCTGGAACAGTTTGGAGCATTGTATATGCACAACTTCGGTGACAAACCTCTGACCCTCCAGGATTCGAACACATTATCTCTGAGTTTCGAGTCAAAACCGGAGCGAATGAGAAAGAGCTAAAAAATAAATGATGATTTCAAATTGTTATCTTGGTTTATGCAAAACTTTCCACCTCTTTGGTTATGTTTATTTGACTTCCAGTTAAAACATGCGAAAATGGTACATTATCATTATTATTAATTGAGTATTTTTTAACATGTTATTAACTATGGTTGGCTGGAAAAGGTCGAGACGACCTCTACAATGCCTGTGAACCATATTAGTGAATTAAAATTATATAATAAAATAATATGACAGTATAATATGAAACCAACTGCTGTAGGTGTTGCCATGCTTATCATGTAAGGCAACATCATATCCAGTGCTTAAAATAGCAATGCTTTTGTGTACATGCTATTTTAAAAATGTACATAGTATAGATTGTAAATTTTGTGATATTTACACATAAAATAAAATAACGGAGAATTGTCTGTCATTTTTTTCCCGCACCAAAACCAGAGAGCTTTAAAGGTGAAGATAATCAGCTACAGTTGTTGTCTTTGGACGACAGACAGCATAGGTTTTGTTGGCATTACAATGGAGCAGCTCAGACATTCAGCTCATGCTCTATTAATATCGCCGAAATTTTAATGCACAGACATACAATATCATATCTAGATGCAAAACTCTCAAGTTAGAAATGTGAGCGATGTGAACGTGTGGTGTAAAATATCGCTCGTCGGATCATGCACCATTAATACCGCAAAAAACAAGATTTCGAAGAGATCCTGTAAATACTCAATCAATATAACTGATATTCCTGTCAGATCATATTCACTTAATGTTAATGTAATAAAAGCCAACGTATCTCATAGACTTTCCGCTCACTTGAAATTGTGTCGCGAAACACACTTTAAAACATCTTCTACCTTTCAGAAAGTGACGGTAGATAGATTAGCCAGCCTCCAACCTACAACCCTGGCATTTAAGGTTAATATACGCCAAAAATTGACAACATTTTAAAATTAGACGTTTATGATATACAACCCTGGCATATAGAATTAACATAAATTAAAACATCCACAAGTTTAGTCTATATGTGCACAAATGTTGCATAAGCCCACATTTATTTTTTCATCTATTCATTTATATATTCATTGATGTATTCATTCATTCATTCATTCATTCATTCATTCATTCATTCATTCATTCATTCATTCATTCATTCATTCAGCCCAAATGTGGCTTAAATCCCATTCATTTATTCATTCATTCTTTCCTTCATACATTAATTAATTAATTAATTAATTAATTAATTAATTAATTATTTAATTCATTCATTCATTCATTCATTCATTTATTCATTTATTCATTCATTCATTCATTCATTTAATTATTTATTCATTCATTCATTCATTCATTCATTCATTCATTCGTTCGTTCGTTCGTTCGTTCGTTCGTTCGTTCGTTCGTTCGTTCGTTCGTTCGCTCGTTCATTCATTCATTCATTCATTGCACCATTTGAAGCTGTATATTTCAAAAAATCCCTGTTGTTGCCTCTGTTTATCTCTAGACCAGCTGCTGTGTCATTATCATTCCACGTACGTTCTTTCTTCTGTGATTTATTGTTTCCAATGAACTATGTGATGAATCTGAGAGATGTATCGTGTTGGTGATAAATCCCTCAATGGAGACATCATGTAGTTTACACCCTGCTTCAGTTCACAGAGAGCCATCCATCATTCCTACATATAGTGCCCTCCTGCAATGGTTTACAAGACTAGCCAGCAAACACGACACTTTGACCCAATGCTGGGCTAATGTTGGTCTAGAGTCGTAGACAGTGGGCCAACATTAGCCGAACATTGGGTCAATGTCTCGTGTTTGCTGGGCAGCTGGTTACATTAACCTTTCTCCTTAACCTTATAAATTTATTGAAATTTTCACCAACTTGAAGTAGTGTCTCGCTACCGCAATCCACAACTTCAAGTGGCTGAAAATTACTCATATTTGTTTAATTTGAGTATTTGGTAATCTTTTGCTTTAGACACACATTTCATTCCCAATAACTGTGATTTGGTAAACTAATAAAATAGATTAAAAACGACAATAGTCCTGATCAGCTTGATAAAGGTTATGTATAGGATAAAGCACGTGGAGCTCTACATTTTTACATGTAGAGTTCCGAGAGTTTTAACTAACCTAAAACACATCCGACCATAATTAGGATCCCTCATAATCAACAGTTCGGTCAAACCTGACTGATTTTAATACCATATTGTATGATAATTGGTCTGTACTTGGGAAACAATAACTCTCCATTCCCGGCTTAGGATGTCCTGGTCGGACATAGAAAATAATGTAGTGGTGTGTTTCAAGAGCAAACAACTACAGTTGTTGTCCGTGCTCCTCAGCATATTGAGTGTTGACATAACAAATCGAGCGGACCACAACCTCAGTCTATGCTCAATTAATATTCCCAAAATTTGATAGGCAAGTCACAAAACATAAATTCTAGGTGAGAAACTGTATGTTAAGAATATAAACGACGTACACAAATATCTCTCATAGTATCATGCACCATTAATAATGCAAAAACAAGATCTCATTCGTGCTTACTTTGACCCGTTCAATGCGGGACCGATTTCAGATATCAGAATCTAACATCTATACACGTCAGATTCTGACGTCTGAAGTTGATTCCCATGACATAGGTGATCAACGCAAACAGAAAGAGCTCAATAATACATGATGATTTCAAATTGTTTCAAATTGTTAAACGTTAGCATCTACAGTTTTTGTCTTTGGACTGCAGTCAGCATAAGTTATGTATACATTACAAATCGAGCAGATCAGACCTTCAGTCTATGCTCAATTAATATAGTCTAAATTTGATGGGCAGTGCATAAAACATCAAGTCAATCAATCAATCAATCAATCAATCAATCAATCAATCAATCAATCAATCAATCAATCAATCAATCAATCAATCAATTAATTAATTAATCAATCTATCAATCAATCAATCAACTAACCAATCAATCAATCACTCAATCAGTCAATCAATCAATCAATCAATCAATCAATCAATCAATCAATCAATCAATCAATCAATCAATCAATCAATCAATCAATCAATCAATCAATCAATCAATCAATCAATCAATCAATTAATCAATCAATCAATCAATCAATCAATCAATCAATCAATCAATCAATTAATCAATCAATCAATCAATCAATTAATCAATCAATCAATCAATCAATCAGCCAGCCAGCCAGCCAGCCAGCCAGCCAGCCAGCCAGCCATTCATTCATTCATTCATTCATTCATTCATTCATTCATTCATTCATTCATTCATTCATTCATTCATTCATTCATTCATCCATGTATTCGTTTATTCACGCTTAATAATCCTAATTTACAAACTTAACATGATTTAACCTCAATCGATTATGTAAATCACTATAATGGTTCGTGGCTCATAAATATATCAAACAGATAATTACAACACGAACGTCATGCTTCCAAGGGTGAGTTATTCAGAAAGGCCGTGACCAAACAATGTCCATCTGTGACCTCTACATGACTGGTCAATGACAGACTGACCAGTGACTGTCAAATCAAGGTAATCTCAAGGTCTCTTCCCAGATTATCATCTGGTTATTATCTATCCGTCACCTAGCAACCTCTTAAAACTGCTACGTCGCTTGTAACGTTTCAAACAGGTTTTAGAAATATCTGTAAAATTGATAAAGTATACATAAGTCATCTAGATACACTGCAATCCGCGAGAATTGGGAGAGCGATCTGCGAGATTTGGAAGAACAATTCGCGAGCATTGCAAGAAGAATTCCGAGAATTGGGTGAGCCATCGGGGAGAATTGTAAGAGTTCACTGTTTGTGGTACAACTAATAAATTAAGGCTTGAAAGCATTAAAATTACCTGAGCCCGTATTCTCGTACAAGTTACGATATTTCCTAGGCTTCGGATTGGTCGAGAAGCCTACGATATACTGTAACTTGTACAAGAATACGAGCCCTGATATGCCCCATTGCACCCATAAGTTAATGTTTTGAGCTCCTGCGTGAGATTTACAGTCAGTTAGTGACCTAGTCATCCACCAGAGGTCGTTCTCAGCGTGAGACTGCACGGGATGCTCCCTATGAATAACTAATGCTCCCTGATCTTGTCACACACAAAGATGTGGCCAGGTCTCAGCTCAGCAGATGGTAAAGTGATACTGGTGGCACAAATGCAGTCTTCTATTGTTTGAAAATCAAATTTTGTATAACAGTGAAGCGTATGCCGGACTTAATTCACAAATAACCATTTTTTCTGATGATTCTAAGTCTTTGCGTCGGCAGGAAACACAGCGTTTGATAAACAGAGGCTACTCCACCGCCAGTTTTATCACCAAGAACATCCCCTCTGTCTCGTCTGTACACAGAGTAGCTAGAGTCAATGAGCTCGCTGTCCTGATGCAATGGTCATTTAACTTTTATGATTTAATAAATTAATTGCACTTTTTTGTAGGAATAAAATTAGAGCATATAAGCACAACTAGAAGCTAAAGTGTTATTCTGAGATTAATAATGCCACATGTATTGCATCTCGTATTATGTATTCAACCTGGTAAAACGAGGAGGGTGCCATTTCTACGATCTTGGCGAATTATTTTATGACATTAGATCATCCTAAGAAGATTAGTTATTTGATTCTTCATGGCTGGTGACGTTTGGCTATATCATTCATGTACTAAAGCGCATTCTTTGTATTGTGTTTGTTTTAATGTGTTATAATGAATCTTATTGATGTTTGAGAGTAATATCATGATTCATATTTACTTGGGTGGTGCGATTTACATTGATATGTTTTTTAAATTGTATTGGTGTAATTTATGTAGTGTGCATGCTGTAATATCTGACATAATGAAGTTTATATGTCTCCAGTGGGGGGATGTAATCTGTCAAGGAGAACGAACGAAATTCGATAGATTCGTAGATCTGAATGTACGAGGCGGGTGTATTAATTTCACACCAACCTGCTGTTATAAAGTATATTCCATCGGTATCAGTAGTTTTACCAGTACATTCTGCTGTAATGACAACTACCAGTTCTTTTCGACAGACACGATGCACAATTCAAGCAGGCAACGCCAGCTTAGTCCGTAATAACATGAATTAAAAATTATGAAAAATATGTTTATTTATAAAAATTAGCAATCTATCAATTGATCAATCTATCTATTTTATTAATGTCAGTAACATTTCGTTTCACTTGATACACGCATGAAACCATATGTTTTTACAGACAATTTTGCGGGAAGTTTTGTGTTCGCTATTCTAGTTTTAAATGCATAAAAATACACAGCTGGATTAATCAGCTTAATCACAGTGTACTCATATGAAAGTAATAATGGAACCAGAATGGGTTTTCTTGTTCATCGAGACGGGAGTGAGTATTAAATACGTCCCCATCTCGTCCTTATAACATAATGGAAATATGAAAAGCGTTTGTAGTTTACTCCCCCGACCAACCACTCAAACAATAAAGCCGCTACTTAACTAATCAACCATCCGACAACACTATACACCATACTCAAACACTACTGGGACACATCCAATAAAAAACAACCTATTATGAATCGCATGAATAACGTGTCGCATCAGCACCAGCACAATGTTGGGCCAACGACTTCTACAGAGATGTATCATATGGAAAACATACTGTTTCTCAGTTTTCGGCGTTGGCCCAGAATGAATCCAAAATTGAGAGAACGTCTTTATTATTCTGGGACGTTACGCTCACAAAGTTAAGTCAACCCTTTCAGTGATGTGACTGACTTTATACGTCCGAATCTGACGTCTGTAGACATATAAAGCCAGCAATTGGGAGAATGTCTATAGTTGTATTGGACTTTACCCTCCCAAAGTTGAGTCAACCCTTTCAGTGCGAGGACGTTTGTAGACGTCAAATTCTGACGTATAAAGACGATCCCCGCACTGAAAAAATTGAAATATTACTAATGTCCTTAGAACCATAACATACGTATTCAAATGATGCACAAAGAGCTAACCAAGACAGTTATGGTGATTTCAAATTGAAAATAACCCTTTGTTATCCATGGTTTACACAAAAATACTCTAGCGCTGTGTGTGTTAATTGTAGTCCATCGTGTAGGGCGGGGTTGAACGTGTCAAGTTTGTATCTGACACAGATTCCTGTGATAATCAGTGATAAATTCCTGTGATAATCAGTGATAATCAGTGATAAATAACAGTGATAATCAGTGATAAATTCCTGTGATAATCAGTGATGCCGTCATTTACCATCCACCTACCACATACCGTGACATACTGAATTATCGCCCACTCACCGGAAACGGGTTGAGAGCCTGAAGACGAGATTTAGATGTGAGGAAACGAGACTTACATGTAGTGACGTCACTTCACCAGTGATGGTCTGGATCGGACAAGGTCATTTCACGGATGTAGACGTCTGGTCAAAGCCCGGCTTAGGAGAGCTTAGTGTTGTCTTGTAGGACATGCCGCAAAACGGCGGGTACGACATGTCGGAAAAAACATGTACTCATGTCGGAAAAAACATGTACTATATGTCAAAACAACCTGATATATCTAATCATGTACTTTGCAATTAAAGTGTTATATTGTCTTAAATGTAAAAGATCAACGTCTTATAATTTTCACATCCATCAAAATCCGTAACTGAAACTCATATCACCAGATTAAAGACGGAACTACATATAAAAACGAAAATAAATATTACAGCTATTGTTTGCTTTCATTGAGTGAAATAGGCCTCTCCCTCGGGCATCAACTATCAATCAATCAATCAATCAATCAATCAATCAATCAATCAATCAATCAATCAATCAATCAATCAATCAATCAATCAATCAATCAATCAATCAATCAATCAATCAATCAATCAATCAATCAATCAATCAATCAATCAATCAATCAATCAATCAATCAATCAATCAATCAATCAATCGATCGATCGATCGATCGATCGATCAATCAATCAATCAATCAATCAATCAATCAATCAATCAATCAATCAATCAATCAATCAATCAATCAATCAATCAATCAATCAATCAATCAATCAATCAATCAATCAATCAATCAATCAATCAATCAATCAATCAATCAATCAATCAATCAATCAATCAATCAATCAATCAAAATGAATTAATCAATCAATTAACCAATTAACCAATTATATTAATAAAGTTTCCATTAATCAATTAAACACTTATCCAACCATCAATCAATCAATCAATCTATATAATAACAACCTCCTGGAACATGACCTATCGTTACGTTTTGGCGCGCTTCAGAGCTCTGTATTTATTTATACAATAGAGACGGTTATTACTGGTTCTCACACATCACTCACCAAATGGGTAACGTCAGCGAAGAGGTCTTGTCAGGTTAAAATAAATAAATAAATCTGAGGAAAGCTCGACAGTGTGTGAGTGAGTCAAGCCCCAACTCGGATTTTTTTCGTGTGTTTTTTTTGTGATTGTTGTGTTTTTTTGTGTACATGTTTCCAATTAAATGGATGGGGGGGGGGGGTTGGCTAGGTCTGGCAATCCGAGTTTTTCTCTGATTTCAACATCAATTTTTAACTTGACAAAACCCCTTATATATGTGTTCATTTTCATAATCAACACAAAACGATACTGAACATCTTGTGAATATAGCATCTTGTGAATATGGTTAATATGATAATTGTGCACCTAACAAAATTGTAGCTACGAGTATTGTTCTCACTACACGACAAGTTTCGCATGCGCAAGGGCGGAAACATGCTGTCAATTCCTGTGTGAATTAAGGATACATGACAGTGATCGCTGAAGGCTTATATCATTTATTATTCCGTATCCTGTGGGAAGAAAAAATATGGCTTCAATGTGGCGTGAAATCTGTGTCAACTTAACATGGAGGTGTAATAATCCCTCACATGGTATTTATTCACATCTGGGAGTTATATGATGGGTTTGTTAATACAGGTTTGTCAGCCAGCATCTATCATTAACCCTTAGAGCGCGGGGACCGACTTTAGTCGTCAGAATCTGACGTCCTAAAACGTCAGATTCTGACGTCTTAAGTCGATTCCCACACTCTAAGAATCTAAATATTTGTAATGGCCGTAGACACATAACATAGGTATTTAAATAAATCAGAAAGAGCTAACTAAGACATTTATGATGATTCCAACTTGAAAAAACCCTTTGATTTCCATGGGTTATGCAAGATACTTCAGGGTTTTAAGGGTTACTGGCATCGGCTGCCCCTGAGCGATGTCTCACACGTGTACATGTTATTTTCACCGTCCGTGGATTTGTCCCAGGATACTATGTCTGAAACACAGTATGTTTTACATTGAATTGATGTATTGTATATCGATGGCTTGATTAGAGCTGCGGGTGTTTGTGGATAGGTTCCATTAACACAATTTGTGTAACCATTTGCTGTTGAATATATTAATATTATCGTGTCTTTGGTAATAATAAATGACTATAATATTTTCTTAGTAAAATGAGCACGCAGTACAACTGAGTGCAGTAGAAAAGTCAAACGTCAGACCAAGATTAAATTCTGCACTATCTATCTGCCTTGTGTCGTCTCATCGAACATCAGTGCATTATTCTGACTAACAAATATAAAGGTTTTATAAAAAAATAACATATAAATATGGAAATTCAGTGTCACAAAATGTCACATGAAAGTCAATGCGTAGGCCTCCTATGCCTTAGAAGGTCACGTGGATATTCCTTACTTATGTGTCGGTTTTAAGTTCGTATCTGAGGTTAGAAAAAGCTCACCCCAGCTGACCAGGGCATTCATATAAGGTGCAATAAACATGAATAAGTACGATAAGGCGATTTAAACATTCTACGAAGGGCTTTACGCCAACTCACAAAAAATTGTTGGTGTATCTGTGGGATACATCCCATAACTGACAGCCATATAATGACATACATATTGATATAAATATCTTATATAAACAATTGGTGCTAACATTATGGAAGGAAGATAAAAGTACATTATTTTTTCTATTAAAATCAGCAATACCGGCCTCTACACGTTTAGTTCAAATATTAGGCCCTATAACATTACCCAAGTGAATGCTACTATCTGAAGAGGCTATCTGATTATTCATAAAATTAATATTTGTGCTAACATTATCACCAACATGTGGAAATACAGTATACTTACTTTTATTAGCATTGAAAGTTAATAAATACTCTTCGAAAAACAACCCACACTCTTTTAAAAGTCTTGATAATGAGTAACAGCCGAAACCACATGACTTAATGTTATACAAATGTGTTGAGTTTGCTGGGAAGCCACCATGGACGACGTGGGACCAACATTGAGTCAACGTCCGGCGTTTGCTAAAGCTTCATGGCTACTACATCTTATATATATTTTTCAAATTAATCTGTCGCTGCTTCTGGTCAGTGATAGAATGTCAAGTCTGAGATAAATTCATTAATTTGTATAATGCTGAAAACAATACTAGCCTAAATGTCGGGCCATAGTTCAGATGTGACAGTTATCCACATTATAAAACACAGGAACGCTTTAAACACGTGGGTGGGTGGGTCGGTGAGTGAGAACGTGACAACATAATACAAAAATTGTTTATCTAATCTTGTCAGAATGGCCGATCAATAATGCTGAACTTTGAAGCTCCACTAAGTCATAGAGCTGTAATTTTGTCAATAAGCGACTGAATATCAGAATTGCTTTCTATTTTATGAGGAAAGAAACTTTTCAATTTAATTTGAAAAAGTAACACATTGCGTAGATATGCGAATATAATTAGTAAATAAGGCTGTGGTCAATAATCTCATCCTCCAATAATATTATTCTTGACATGGCATTTTTCTGAGTAAAGTTTATATTAAAAGCATCTACGTGAAGGTAAATGTTAGGAGTAATTAAAACAAGATGAAAAGAGACAGCGCAGCCAATGCAGTGATATGAGCAGCACATATAAGATTAAGTCTTTCGCAATGATTAGATTTCTAAATTGATCAGTGTTTTTAAATCGTGTTTATTGTGGTGCTACTTCAACAATATACAAATACATCAAAGACTACTCACAGTAGTAGGAAATATGGAAATTATAGAAAAAATTGTAATAGTCGTGCCATAACATATCCCATTCAACAGGCCCGTTGAGTCGCGACGCTGGGCCAGCATTAACCCAACATTCGGTTCAACGCCTTGTGTCCACCGGAGGCGATTCGGTTTGCTAATTATATTTTAAATGTTTATTGCCTAACTTCTGTGTGAAAGCTGATTGAGAATTCCATCAATGTCCACTGGGTATTATAAGAACTAAAGTAGTAAAGCTCACTTTGAGACTACAACCTAAAACATATACTAAGATAAATTGGTTCCAAATAAACGTTGCCTGAAAATGATGCTTCAATCTACTTTGTTTTTTGCCAGTGAATGGAAAAATAAGTAAAAGACAGAAATTATTATGATGTTAGAAGGTTAGGAGTAATTCTTATATAAATTTAATTCAGATATGCATATCGATCAAGCACGTTCGCCTGCAATTGTGATAAGGCCAGATGGGGACACTTAGTGACCATAGATTGAACCGGATCAGAAACTCATAGACTTAAGAAAGATTAAACGATTTAAATCTCAAAGTTCTGCGAATCTATCCCGGCCGCGTTTCATAAGCTTAATATTTTCTATGATAACAATTAACTTCTGGCTGAACGCCCAGCATGGCCAGTCACTATAACACCATCTCAATTGCATGCCAGCGTGCGATCAAGTTGTCAGGCAAACTTGGGAAAGTTACTAGGTTTTATCTCGACCCCTGACAAAAACCAATATATTATGTGAAACTTGGTCACTGTGGAGACTTGTCGCTGTAGAATTAGATCACATTACTTCAGCTTGTCAGCTCCCCTCTAGTTTAGTAATATGATGTGACACCAGAGGCAGCACCGCTACACCAATCTCTCTGATTGGCTGAGACAGTCCGCAATATCAGTGACGTGTTTCACATCGCTGGGGATTAGTTTATCCAAGTGACGCCTCAACCACATCAGATAGACTTAGTGGACTGAACAGAAACAGGACGCATAAATGTTTTAGCGCCTGAGAAATTCGGCTGACAAAATTAGCAGAAGCAATCAATTGTTAAAATTTTAAAGCCCGCGAACCCTCTGAAGGACAAAGCTCAGAGGCGTAGCAAAGCCATTCCAATTCAATGTCATATAAGTCACCGGTGCACAATCCTAAAAGGCATAACGGATAAAAGCGTTCCTAAGAATAGTCTTTTTACGTCAGAATCTGACGTCGACATACGTCAGATTCTGACGTCTAAAGTCGGTTACCGAACTAAAAAAGTAAAAGATTTATACAAACATAGGTAAGCCTATTCAAATGAAGCGGAAATAGCTAACTAAGACATTTATGATGAATTAAAATTGAAAAAAAGTATTTGTCTCCATAGTGTATAAAAAACATATCAGCTTTATAAGGGTTCACAACGTAGCAGACAATACAATGTTCACCTTCCACTGTGAAATGTTCAAATGTATCTGAAAGTGCAAACCCCGTGTTATTGGAAAGTGAAAACTAATTATTTGAATAACGCGTACTCCAACGTATCAGTATTATCTTTTAATTATTATTGTAATTGGGAAATTAAACTCAAACTGTCATTTACTTTCATTTACAATTATGACGTGTTCTCAATTTATCAAAATAATTGACGTAACAGCTCACTTTAGTCTACTGAATATTAGGCATTACCAAAACTCGCTCAAAATGAACATGAATAATTTTGGCCAAATATAGCAGAACTTATAGTAGCCTACAAAGGTCTACGGCGCTGATCCAACATTGAATGAATACCGGGTCAGCGTATTGAGCTTGCATGACTGTACCGTAACTATTTTAATATGCCCGTATTAAAGCCGAATCAATGTGTGACTTCTGTCGTTAACTGGAGCAGTGACGGGACAAAATGTGTAATGTTGTTCTGGCATGCCAGCAGCGCATGTCCGTTATTTGACGATGCGTTGTACATCAACACATTCGTGCAAATACTAACACTTGACTTAAGAAACAATCACCGCCGCCTGCTTTTGAAACCGGGAAAATGATCCCAGTGGAAAAGAGCATAGCGTTGAATCACTCGCACCATTAAAACTTATTATTTAAGATAGAATGGTGCATGCCTTTCTGCAGAGTAATTAAGGGGATTTCACTTGGACTTTAATATTTTAGATTTCACCAAAACCTTATATTCTCGCAGTATCATTTTGCGGCGGGAAGCACTGTGTTAGCAGTCTGCGAAAAGTGGGCAACCGATCGGGAGGGATTGAGAATAAAAATGGGGAATAATTGTAGTTTTTTATCTGCTATTAGTCCGCTAATAAACTGCCATCACCTGCTAATGACATCCTGATCTGATCCAGCAGGATGTCATTAGATGTTTATAGCGTGCTGGTTCAACCTGACACATCAACAGTGTTCTGTCAAGGAGAAAGAACGAAATTCCGATAGATTCGTAGATCGGAATGTACGAGGCGCGCAGCGCCGAGGACATTCGGATCTACGAATCTACGATCTACAAATCTACGAATCCAGCCATAAAACATTAGTCATGCAGTGTGATGGTAAGACTTGTATATTATGACCGAGCTGACCAGTATAAAAACAGTAGATTCGTAGATCCGAATCTACTGTTCTAACTATAGTCTGACGTCATTGGTATATTTTAATATATGTGATGCCTTATAGATGCTGGCAGTCTGTGTCAAGTCATCTGAGTTATGTCGGCATTCTGTGAACAATCACCGACCGTCTGAAAAAAATGCCGCGAGTATAATAGTTTTATTTATTTGCCCATTTTCCACAGAATACTCCTCTGCTAGTGATTGTTTATATCTATGTAGCCGAGTGTGTGTATGGCGTACTGGGGTGATTACTACACTGGCCAACGAAGTGACTCTTTGGCTTAACTGGTAGCGCTCAGGCATCGCGATGTCAGAGTGGCTGGTTCGATCCCAGGACTGGGCAGTTTCAAATTTTTTACATCTATTATTTGTGCCTGAAGCAAGAGGTTGATTGACAATGTACCCGTATACTGTTACAATGTCGTCCAATGTCGGTTCTTCTGGCCTGTAGTTTCCTAGTAGGATAATAAAGGTGTGTGGCCAAAACGGTTTCTATAAAAACAACTATGCAGGAAAATGAAGAATTCAACCCACGAGTGTGCTGAATGCTGCTCGAGGACGAACAGATATTTGAGAGCTATGTGGCCGAGTTGACTCTTTGGCTTAATAGGTAGCACTCCTTGATCACGTTGTCAGAGTGGGCGGTTCGATTCCGGAGCTAGGTAGTTTCAACACTGTTACATTTAATATTCGTGCATGAAGCAAAAGGTTAATTGCCAATGTAACTTGTCACATTTATCAGACTCCATAGGGGATAGTGACCAGAAAATAAATACACAATGACAGGAATTTATAGCTGAAGGTGAATAGAAATAAGAATACTACTCCCTCCCCCCCCCCCTGCATTACTAGTTAGTATAATTTTACAGCTTATACAACACACACATACTTGACCTGGTCTACATTCCACCTGGTCTGACCTAATTCACTGACTGCTTTATCAATGTCACCCCCTCTCTCCTTCCACACTCACACTATGAGTTATGTAATAAATCTGAGCGATCCATCATCTGATAAAGCTGGTGATAAATTCCGCGAATGGAGAAATCATGTATGATATACTGCGCTTGAGCTCACAGCGAATCATCCATCAACCTCACCTCACCCTTTAAGTGCTAACCATGACCATAAAACTTTTTAATCCATTTTATTAGCAAAGCGACAAGATCAAACAGTTAAGCGAGATATAAGGACAAAATTCCTGTATCTTTATTTTGGCTTCCTAATATGACCATATGATGTAAACATGTCCATAATTGATTGATCAATTGTTTAAATAATTGATTGATGAATTGATTGAGCAGTTGATTGAATGATTGTTTTATTGATTGAAAACGTGAACCCTCTGAAGAACAGAGCTCAGAGGCGTAGCAAGGCCATCCCAGATCAATATCATAATATTCACCGGTGCACAAGCCTAAAAGGCAGAACGGATAAAAGCGTTCCTAAGAATAGTCGCAGATATATCATTATTTAAGAGTACGCATTGTTAAAGAATATAATTTAATCAGCTAAGCCGTTCAGCTCGGGGACTGTCTTTATACGTCAGAATCTGATGTCTAAAGTTGGTCACCGAACTGAAAAAAGTAAAAGATTTATACAAACATAGGTATTCAAATGAAGCGGAAAGAGCTAACGAGGACATTTATGATGAATTAGAATTGCAAAAAATATGTGTCTCCAGAGTGTATACAAAAACATATCAGCGTGATAAGGGTTCACAACGTAGCAGACAATACAATGTTTACATTTCACTGGGAAATGTTCAAATGTATCTGAAAGGGCAAACACCGTATTATTTGATAGTGTAAACTAATTATTTGAATAACACGTACTCCAACGTATCTGTATTATCTTATAATTATTATTGTAATTGGGGAATTAAACTCAAACTGTCATTTACTTTAATTTACAATTATGACGTGTTCTCAATTGATCAAAATAATTGACGTTACAGCTCACTTTAGTTTACTGAATATTAGTCATTACCAAAAGTCCGCTCAAAATTAACATGAATAATTTTGACCAAATATAGCAGAACTTATCGTACAAAGGTCTATGTCGCTGATCCAACATTGAATGAATACCGGGTCAGCGTATTGAGCTTGCATGACTGTACCGTAACTATTTTCATAAGCCCGTATTAAAGCCGAATCAATGTCTGACTTCTGTCGTAAACTGGAGCAGTGATGGGACAAAATGTGTAGTTTTGTTCCAGCATGCCAGCATGTCCGTTATTTGACGATGCGTTGTACATATTCAACAACACATTCGTGCAAATACCAGCACTTGACTTCAGAAACAATCACCGCCGCCTGCTTTTGAAACCGGGAAAAAGATCCCAGTGGAAAAGAGCATAGCGTTGAATCACTCGCACCACTAAAACTTATTATTTAGGTATCTTTTTGCGGCGGGAAGCACTGTGTTAGCAGTCTGTGAAAAGTGGGCAACCGATCGGGAGGGATTGAGAATAAAAATGGGGGATAATTGTAGTTTTTTATCTACTATTTGTCCGCTAATAAACTGCCATCACCTGCTAATGACATCCTGATTTGATCCAGCAGGATGTCATTAGATGTTTATAGCGTGCTGGTTCAACCTGACACATCAACAGTGTCCTCATCTGTGATGCATTCTAAATGCTGGCAGTCTGTGTCAAGTCCTCTGAGCAGTTTCGACAATCTGTGAACAATCTGCGAAAATCTGAAAAACTTAAAATTATAATAATTGTATTTATTTGCCCATTTTCCACAGAACAGTCCTCTGTGAGTGATTGTACATATCTATGTAGCTGAGTGTGTGTATGGCGTACTGGGGTGATTACTACACCGGCCAACGAATTGGCTTAACTGGTAGCGCTCAGGCATCACGATGTCAGAGTGGGTGGTTCGAGCCCAGGACTGGGCAGTTTCAATGTCGGTTCTTCTGGCCTGTAATGGCCTAGTAGGTTATCCCAGGTTCGTAGCCAAAATGGTTGCTGTAAAAAATAGTTATGCAGAAAATGAACAATTCTTCCCACGAGTGTGCTGAATGCTGCTCAAGGACGAGCAGATATTTGAGAGCAGATTTTTGAAAGTGGAATATGTGGCCGAGTTGACTCTTTGGTTTAATAGGTAGCACTCATTGATCACGTTGTCAGAGTGGGCGGCTCGATTCCGGAGCTAGGTAGTTTCAATACTGTTACATGTATTATTCGTGCCTGAAGCAAAAAGCTAATTGACAATGTACCTTGTCACATTTATCAGACTCCATAGGGAATATTAACCAAAAAATTAAATACAAAATGACAGGAATTCATATCCCAAAGTGAATAGAAATATGAACCCCCCCCTGCATTGCTAGTTAGTACAGTGTTAGTCGTAGGTTACTACAGCATATACAACACACACATACTTGACCTGGTCTACATTCCACCTGGTCTGACCTACTTCACTGACTGCTTTATCAATGTCACCCCCTCTCTCCTATCACACTCACACTATGAGTTATGTAATAAATCTGAGCGATCCATCATCCAATGAAGCTGGTGATAAATTCCGCGAATAGAGAAATCATGTATGATATTCTGCGCTTGAGTTCACAGCGAATCATCCATCAACCTCACCTCACCCTTTAAGTGCTAGCCATGACCATAACACTTTTTAATCCATTTTATTAGCAAAGCGACAAGATCAAACAGTTAAGCGAGATATAAGGACAAAATTCCCGTATCTTTATTTTGGCTTCCTAATATGACCATATGATGTAAACATGTCCATAATTGATTGACAATTGTTTAAATAATTGATTGATGAATTGATTGAGTAGTTGATTGAATGATTGTTTTATTGATTGATTCATTGAGTCAATCAATTAATCATTCAGTCAATCGAACAATAGATCGATCGATCGCTCAATCAAGCAATGATCATTTTCAAATGAATGAACGAATAAACAAATGAAACAAACAATATATGAACAAATCAATATCTTACAAAAAATGATAGATGAATGAATAAAAAAATGATTGAATGCAAAAATGAATGAATGAACATTTGCGCACCCATATATTCAACATTCCAGAGGACTGAGGCAGTTGAGGTTTGCAAAGAAGTTATAGCGGAAAAATCATACTCGAGGAAAAGGAGATCAAAAGTAAGGGGATAAAGCAGCACCAAACTACCCGAGGGGAAAGAGATAAAAAAACTGAAGGAAGATGGTAATAATTAGACTGTTTATTGTCGAATGGATTAGATATATGAACAAAATAAGAAGATAAAAGTAGACAAATGGGTATTATGGCTATTGGCAGTAATATGGATCTACAGCTATCCAGGACGTCCGATTTATTAAATAATTCCAGAAAGAAATGTTCATTTATACATATTCATATTTGTTTAGTTGTCAGATTGTTCAAGTCCTGTCGTGTGAAGCCAATAGGCAGCATGTGTGTAGTTGTAGAGTGGTGCTGCATTTTGGTTTGCCAGCATTCTGCATGACACCATTTACCGGACCACACGGGTCTGTGTGAGATACAGTAATGTGGATTTATATGGTGAGATCCTTTGATGACGTGATGTACGATGGACAAGCGATGACAAAAGCACTGGAGGCTCCCTGACAATATACAGCAGGGATCAGAGCAATTAAGCCCTTTCAGTGCGGTGAGCGACTACAGACGTCGCAATCTGACGTGTGTAGACGTCAGATTGCGACTAAAAAAATATGTATATGCATAAATGAACATTTTTTGGAGCAGTTTTGTCAACGTCAACACACCACATCGTCCTGGTAATAAATACATAAATGGAGAAATCAGGTATGATTCACACAGCTTAAGTTCACATGAAGCCATCTATCATTCCAACCCGAACTACAGAGAGAAGAAAAACAGCACATACTGGTTTTGCCGATAAACAAGCACGACGGTAGGCCCTTTTACATATTCCACCACATTACAAATGGGACAATCAAAATTCTGTTCTGTCCTATCCTGTCCTGTCCTATCCTGTCCTGTCCTGTCCTGTGCTATCCTGTCCTGTCCTGTCCTGGCCAGTCCTGGCCTGTCCTGTATCGTTCTGTTCTGTTCTGTTCTGTCCTGTTCTGTTCTGTTCTGTTCTGTTCTGTTCTATTTTGCTCTGCTTTGCTCTTTTTTGCTGTGCTCTGCACTGCCCCACTATGCTCTGCTCTGCTCTGTTTTGCTATGTTGTGTTCTGTTCTGTTCTGTTTTGTTCTGTTCTGCTCTTTTCTACTGATCTTGTGTTGGCCATGTTGTTACAGTAATATCTGCTTTCTCCTTTTTTATTCCTCTACGTCACCATTTGATCCATGTGTTATTTTATTAAACAGAGACGACTTTTTTAATCTGACCGAGCGACATGCTCCACCTTGAAAGAATGTTACATCAAGTAAGCGTTGATGCAAGCCTATGATAAAAAGGACATTACACTAGAATGAAAATAGTATGCCCGTACCATTGCAATACAAAGAGTCGGGTGTGCTAAATTGAACAGATTATTTGTCGACAGGCGATCTACTTCAAAGTGAATGATCCAAAAAACAAGACGTATAAATTGTATTTCATTGTGTAGCTGTAAAAACAGTTATGATGAAAGGATGCATGAATTTATTGTGCCCTAGTGGATTGTCCAGAGATAAGTATAAATCTAGACTAGGAGACCCGATTCTTTCATCTTGAGATACGAAGTATCTCGAAATAAATTATAAACGTATTGATTTATTATGAAGAAATAAAAAGAGAATGATTGCTTAAATTTATGAATACATGAATGAGTAAATGAATAAATGAATAAATGAATAAATAAAAGAATGAATAAAAGATAAAATGAATAACTGAATAAATGAATCAATAAATGAATGAATAAATAAACAAACAAACGAATACGAGAATGAATGAATAAATTAATAAATGAATAAATAAATTCTTAGTTTAAAAAATAAAAGAATAAATGAATAAATAAATAATATTAATAATAATAAAAACAATAATAATAATAAATAAAAATTGAAAAAGATAAAAAATGAGCGAATGAATGAATGAATGAATGAATTACAAGAGCGTTGGGTGGTGGCCCTGATGCAGTAATACAGCTGCCTACTTGGTAAATTAAGAATCGAGGGTTTGAACCCCACTCTGGCCTTCAATTTTCAAAGAAAAGTATTACTTCTCCGCTCACTCGTAAAGATTCAATATTGTGGGGAGCCTCCACGACAGAGAGATGGCATGCTCTTCCTCACACGCCAGGGCTCGAACTTCGAATTCTGTGTCTGGAGGGCAGTGTCGTCTCATTGATCTCACCATCCGCTGGCAGAGTTTAGCCTATATGTGCACAAATGTGGCCTAAAATTTCATTTAAAAAAATCGGAATCTAGTGGGTCAGCTTTATTATACATTAGACACAACCAGCACACACGAATAATGTAAGTTATAATTAATTATTATATGCTTACAGGGAACACCAATCATTTTTGCTTTATACTTCTAATTGTGTGTTTTGTGAAAGGCGTCAGAGAATGTCAACCTTCACATTGTTCTACTTTAAATGATGGTGGTCCCCAAACCACAGGCGTGTCTGTGTGACCCGAGCAGCCAAACAGACTAATGTGGATTTATGTGTCCTGTTCCTTTGTTTGATTACGTGACAGACGGTGACAACTAGCACTGGATGTTCTCTGATAAACTACGTCAGGGAGAAGAAGGTCACACGGGAAGTTAGGGTGTTCCGTCATAGCCAGCACGGGTGTCAAAAATAAAATCCAACAAGAGCCGAGAAGCGCTAGTGGATTGCCGAATGGCATTATTCAATCATAATAATAAGATATTATGAAACATTTCGCTGGGTAGTTCATTGGACGCGACCCTTTGCTTGGAAATGTTCTAGAATACCTAAGTCTAAGCAAAAAAAAAGATAAAAAACCTATTTCTAAGTGAATGCACAGTACAGTAATGTATTTCTAAATAAGATAAAATAAACAACACTCTACATGTATCTTTTTGACAATCAATAATTTAAAATAGCCATATATTTGAAAGTGTAATTGTGATGTGTCGTGGGATTTGGGATGGACTTCATTAACGCAGAAGAAACAACAACAACAACAAGTAGCAGGTTGATGGAATGTATTCATTAAACAATACTGGTACTACAATAACTGGTTCTGTGATGCTGAGTTTCGCTGATTTTGCTGATTTATGCTGATTTATGCTGATTTATGCTGGTGAATCTATAATTATATACATATTGTTAGGCGATGACAAGTATGCTGGCTTATATTTTGAGGCCTACAGTAAGGGCAATACATTAAACAGGATTATAGCAATATATAATAATTAAAGCAATGTAACAAATATAACAACATAGATCTTTCAGGTTACAAAGGTTAAATAATATAAATAACTTTAGCCTGATTACAACTCTGAATAAGTAGTAAGTTTCGACAAGGCTTAAAGATGCCCTATCACTTACGAATGTTGGCCCAATTATTCATGTAACATACACTGAATATTGGCTGCTAACACGTTATAATTCTGCATATCATTCCTGGGCTATGAATCTCCCGCTAGCTTGGGGTTCATCTAGGCCAAGTTCACTGGACGCTGCCAGGGCTTGATTGCCTCACGCCCATCTCTGTCGGAGCAAGGCCTCTTTAAAGTCAAAGACATCTTACTCTGACCAAGGCTAATCGTATCTGCGCTGGTCAAGCAGAAAAAGGTCAACGAATTCACCTGTCATGAGTAAACTAAATATCGGAAATTCCGTGACTGGAACAAATTACAAAATGCCTACTGGCAGTAACAGTAATATTGGAAATACTGAAGTAATTTTATTTTAAATGTGGTTGATAATTTTGGTCATGGAGCTTCAATTATTAATAATTATTTAAACCAACTCCTTTTCATGCATTTACAAGAGTTGTTGAAATTAAATTATTCAATGATATTAATTTAAATAATTTAATACTAAATTATTAAATTATTTTAAACAAATTTATTAAATATACACGTGATAACTTTTTGACGAGGTCATCGAGCTTAATAAATGCCATATTTACCATGTTTTCCCTCAGTTTGATTAGTTTTCTTTGTTAAATTCAGGCTTGTATGTATTAAAATGCCCTGTTATAACCCTTTGCGCCCTGAAAATAATATGTAGAACTCCTCCATGAGACTTACTCTCAGTTAGTGACCTTCTCAGCCACCAGAGGTCGTGCTGAGTCTGATAATGTACAAGATGCTCCCTATAAATAACTAATGCTCCCTGGTCTTAAAACCCATAAAGACGTAGCCAGAGGTGAAATGAGGAGACATTAAACGTACAATTATCAGCGTCACATATGCTGTCTTATAATAGTTGGCTTCGTGACTTTAACTCTTGCAACGCTGAAATATATTGTATGACATGGAGAACATGGAGAAGTGGATTTTTAAATTTGAAATCAACATAAATGTGTTAGTTAATAGCTCTTTCCGCTTCATATGAATACCTATGTTATGGGTCTACGGCCAATGTAAATATGTATACTCTTTCCGTACGTTGATCAACATAATAACTTCAATATCTGGCGTCTATAGAAGTCAGATGCTGACATCTAAAAACGGTCTCCGCACTGAAAGGATTAGGAGAAATCTAATCTGGCACAATAATGCCACAAGATAGCTAACACAAATGGCGTAATTTCACAGTAGTGCCACAAAATATATAATATAAGTGTTCAATGCCACAGTAATGCCACAGTAATGCTTTAAAACAGTAGCCACCCCATCACTTTTGATTTCGGTTCACTTAGAGTGGTGAGACCTTATATGGCTGATATTCCTGCGAGTGAAGTAATTTTATGCTTCGTATTTGCCATGTTTACGTGGATGGCGGAGTATAGCGTAATATGAGATTAGAGAAGAGAATATGATGTAATAAGTTATATGACTATGTTGTGCATGGTCTAGTGTAGCATTCACTGCTCATGTGAGGGTGTATTCTGCTGTTAGATTGTGGCTCACAGCCAGATATGTGAAGGCCTACTTGAGTTGTTTTAAGTGGTTGTTGTAAGTGAAATAAATAATCAGAACCTGGGAAGACCTTGAGATGACCTTGACTTGGCCGTTAGTTGACAGTATGTCATTGATCAGGCGTGTAGCGGTCATTGTGTGGTCACGGACTGTCTCACTTAATCGTCCCAGGGGATGTTTTACGTCCATGACACAAAACATTGCAATGATATGGGAACACGCATGCGTGCTCACACAGTGACGAGTTTAAATGGGCAAGTTCACAAAGTACGGATTCACTATAGTGCCATTCATTTCGGGTTTTCTGTAACCCCTTAATGCGCTAAATTAAACAATTGAAATTTCACCCACTTCAAAGGTGACAATTACCGGTAATCGTTTAATTTGCGACCAAACGTTCGCAAATCTCGATGTTTAAACATGCACTTCATTCCCAATAACAGTGCTTATGGGGTCAAGATGGTTGTTTTATGATTAATGTCTTGAATGAATGAATATTTGTCTTTCCCTCACGATGTAAAACTTCAAGTAAAAAGTTATAACATTTGTCAAATTTTAGGTCGATAATCAACTTAGTGCGATTTATAATTTTATACCAAGCACAAGTAAGTTTTTGAACAGTGTCACAGACTTGGTAGTTTTTGAGCAGTGTCACAGATTTAGTAGTTTTTGAGCACTGTCACAGACTAGGTAGTTTTTGAGCAGTGACACAGATTTCGTAGTTTTTGAGCAGTGTCACAGACTTGGTAGTGTTTGAGGAGTGTCACAAACTTGGTAGTTTTTGAGGAGTGTCACAAACTTGGTAGTTTTTGTGCAGTGTCACAGACTTGGTAGTTTTTGAGCCGCGTCACAGACTTGGTAGTTTTTGAGCAGTGTCACAGACTTGGTAGTTTTTGAGCAGTGTCACCGACTTGGTAGTTTTTAAGCCGCGTCACAGACTTGGTAGTTTTGAGCAGTGTCACAGACTTGGTTGGACGTCTGGTGTTTGCTTGTTTCTATGTCTGTGATCGACATGTCGCTCATATTATTTGTTTGTATAGGTAGTCAATTTAAATTGACTATGCTATTCTACATATGTATTCGAATATATAATAAGCTGTACCTGTCAAACATGCAATGTGAATGTCACCATGATTAAATACATTCAGGTAGTACGTCACAACTCCTCTATTTATATAGCTACACATTCCCCATGTTTGTCCTTCGTCTCTGTCTCTGTTATTATACACAGGGGAGACTCGGGAAAAACCAGCCACATGGGACACATATTGTCAGTAAAATCACCCGGAATACACATTGACTTCTCGCAAAACAAAACAGATATCATCCGTTTGATTAGGTGAGAATAAAGTTACAAAATTACACCGCCATGAACTCTAAGTACGCAAAACACATCACAGCTTTAGCAAAAATACAATACTATCCGTTAGGTTTAGTGAGAATAAAGTTACCAGATTACACTGTTGTGAACTCTAAGTACTATAACACATTACAGCCTCAGTTGTGACATTGTGGGTCACGAGAAATATAATCCCATCAACACCCAGAACTGGACCTACACTGGTTTAATCCTGACAACGCTGAACATGTGTGTATAGCCATGAAGACCAAACGTGTTTTTTTTCAATTTGAAGTCATCATAAATGACTCCGGTTTATTTTAATACCTATGTTACGGGGCTACGGCCATACAATTTGTTTAATTATTGCTAGTGCGGGGACCGTCTTAAGACGTCAGATTCTGATGTCTTAAGACGGTCCCCGCACTGAAAGGGTTGATTCCGGTTCAAACATTTACTATTCTGTGAAACGCATTGACGTCACTCGGTGAAAACAAGATTACATAAGAACCCCCCCCCCCCCATACTTCATTGTATTAGCCAGCTCGGTTGAAAGAAAGGAGGTCGAAGTCATTGAGTTTCACAGAATGAGTTTGATTCAGTGTTGGTGTTCATGTCACCCGTGGTCATTGCGAGGTGATTAATATATTAGGCTACAACTGAAATTAGATCATAATGTAAACGGCAAATTAATGTCAATATCAATGATAAATGTCTGGGAAGTTGCTCAGTATTACACCAACGTATGTCCAGTTCTAGACGTCAAAATCTGACGTCTATAGACGTCAGATATCGACGTCTCGAGTCGATCCCCGCACTAAAAGAGTACAATGGTCGTACAGGCATAGCACATGTATTCGCATGAAGCGGAAAGAGCTAACTAAGACATTTATGATGATTTCAAAATAATAAAAAGCTCTTTAGTCTTCATTGCTTATACAAAAATATAACAGCATCCTAAGGGTTAAAATCACTAATAAAACTAGTATAAGACGGAGCATCTCGTACATTATCACACTCAGCACGACCTCTGGTGACTGAGAAGGTTACCACATGCACAGTTTCTAGACGGTGGCCGCCTATACCAGAGCTCCACTTCTGAAGTTTGAACATTGAAATAACTTTGCCCATATCGACTATATTTATCCCTGGTATAGGCTTCACCCCCAATATACTATAGTTGCAGTCAACTACCATCAGCGTTTGGTGTTTTTCGCTGATTTCTCGGTCAATTCTTGATCACTTTCCATGATCTCTTCGCGTGTATTCCGCTGTCATATAACCATGACTGTGGAGCAAAGACGGTGCCTGAGACACCACACACAGTAAATTATTCACAACACTAATAATAATGAAAACTGTAAAGAACAACTGAAGGCGTCTCCTCCTGAAGTGTTGTAAATTGGCAATCTCTCTCTGAATAGTGTGGGGACGGTCTTTATACGTCAGAGTCTGACATCAGACACCTCACATATTGTATATATTGCACTATATTATGTACACAGGCCGATGGGCCTATGCTGCTAATAAGTAAACCATCTATCTAACTATCCATGAACGTCAGATTCTGCCAGATAAAGACGATCCCCGCACTGAAAGAATTTTAATATTTTTAATGGCTGTGGACCCATAACATAGTTATTCAAATGGAGCAAAAAGAGCTAACGAAGACACATATGATTAAAACAACAATTAGAAAAAAAACCTTTGGTTTCCATGGTTTATACAAAAATATTTCGGGGTTGTAAGGGGAAATTCAAATGTTTTTAGTGTGATGACCTAATTTGAAATTAATAGTTTTTGTGAAAATCTATATTTACTTAGATGATACAATCAGACAATCAGCACGTAGCTTTTGTTAGTCTTCACTGTTTTTTGGCGTGATCTGAACTATGAACTAAATGAGGTCACGACATCCGCCTGCGCACGCACCCACAACCTGATTGAGGAATATCCGGGACATAAAGGCAGATCGTGACGTCATATCCGTCCTTGCTGATAACCTCACACAACGCCATGTGACAATGTATCAATCAGATGGCTAACAGTCAAGAGACGTTCACCAAATGTTGGACTGATGCTGGTACACCGTCGGCGACGTTGGACCGACTTTAAATCATCTTATTAGTGAGTGAATATCTACTTCGCTTTCTGCACAATCAGGCCAAATCACGACAGAAGGAAGCCCGAAGTCGGGACTATGACCTACTCTTATCTATTACCTCTTATCGAATGATAGCGCACAGTACCATAGACAGAACTGCACACCTCATACCTTTGAATAGCTTTGAATACTTTGTATATATGCACAACCTCAATAAAAATCCATCCGACAGGATTCGAACCCAGTACCTCTGAGTTCTGAGTCACAGCTAGATCCAATGAGCCATCAGGGCTGGCAAATGATTAAATATCTGTGTGATGCATAAAGAGAACAACCTCTGTCATTTTATTGCTGGTTCACTGTCTGTGACGTTGTTCAGCATTAGGTCAGTATTGGGCGGACTTCTAGTAGACGTGTCGTCCTCTCTGAGGGCGTGGATTGATGTATTTGCTTTATTCGAAAAATTCAACATGGCGGTGACTGAGAGCGATCCCGACCCCAAGGTCCGAAAAATGTCCATAACTTTTTAAAGATTGTGCGACCTCTGAGCTGAGTATGCGGGCAGGGAACGGGAATGTTACTGGAAAAGTCCAACAATTTCTAGCCTGCTAATGACGACAATAGTCGATTTTAATATATTTTATTAGCCGATTAATTCACTGTTATTGGGATATTTAAATGACTGTTTAATCATCAAGATTTGTAAATATTTGGTCTCACATTAAGCAAATATGAGAAATTTTCAGCCACTTCAGATTATGGATCGCGGCAGTGAGACACAACCGAAAGTTGTTGAAAATTTAATTTAATTTGTTTAGCAGAATAAGGGCTTAGCAGAATAACTGACTCTGTGTGGGATACAAAGTATAAAGTATGTAATCGCTGCCATTCGTAAATCTGTGCCCCAAAAATCCGTGCGCGGACGATCGCTTGCGCAATGAATTACTGCGTCATTGTTTGGTCAATGATTTTATTTTATGATGAAAGATTTCTATCTGATCGCAATCATGCCCTAACATAGGGATTTAAACGCAAATCTGTATCGGTGAATTTATCAAGAACGATTTATGATCGAATAAGTGACCTGCTTGCATCCAGACACCAAACAAAATTATAATGAGTGTGTTAAACCTTCAGAACACCTATTTTATCTATATCGAGGGTGGGCGGACAGACAGGCAGGCTAGCAGGCAAGGAGCATGCAGGCAGGCAGGCAGGCATGCAAGCAGACTACCCGTACATAGCTAGCTCTATCCACCAATGCCCGTCGTCTGGCTATTCCTAATTGGTCAGCTCTGGCACCGTTCTTCCTTGTGTTTTTATCCATCTCACCCGGAATGGTCAGCATTTTGAATTAGACCTGTAGCACACGTTGTGCTTGCTAAATTATTTAGTACATTGTAGTCACCGAACATAGTCAATCTTTAAAAAACACTCACATTTTGCCTTAAACATCAGTGTCATTGTTTGCAGTTATGTGTTTTACCCTCACACTACCGCATATGATTTGGAGCACTTCAGGTTTTTGTCATAAATCATCTAATAAACTACTATTCTGCGCGAAAAATACACCATCAACTATATATATATGAAAATTGTCCCCTTGGATATGAAAGGGTGTATCTGCTAATTTGTGTCAGATACACCCTTTCATATCCGTGGCTGACAAAAGTGGCACCAATCAAGGACGAATGCCGAGCAGAAAAGGACAGGGTCACCGAATGAGAAAACAAGGTTCATACATATGAAATCAGAGAAAAACACAGCACACAGAGCGTCATATATAGGCGGATAGAGATGTATACGTCTCACAGTGAAAACCACTACACAGAGTGTCACATGGAGGGATACCGATATAAATCTCATAGCGAGAACCGGAGTGTGATATGGAATGATATATACCTCATAATGACATCCACTGCATGGGGTGTGAGAAGAACATCAAATGGTTTATGTTGGAAAAACTATATATGAGATCAATATTGACGTCGTCGTAGACAAAATAGTTAAATCACCAAGTGTTCATCCGTTAGTCTGAGTGGGAGAGATGTAGGTTTCTCCTTCTCATTCCTGTGTCAGTCCTATTTGTGGTTGCCACGGATATAACTGTTGCCATGACACCATGTAATAAGTGCTGCTTCCACAATAGATTTCCACCGCGCCAAGCCGCATTGCCAGAAAAAAAATCACCGTCTACCTGTCGTCCAGAAAACATGTGAATGCCAAATCCACAAGGGTTGTGGGATGTGCGGTCTCTCTCCGATCCCTACCATTTGGAGGATTGCCATGGTTACATCTCCTCAGTCGCTCATAGCAACTGTACCTGTATTAACCTTTATGAGCTAAGAACGACCACAATGGTTTTTAATCCGTTTTATAAGAAGGTTAAGTTATACGAGATTTGTATCTCAAAATAAACAAATATGAGTAATTAATTATAACACTTGAAGTCCTGGGTGAAAATTTAAAACAGGTAATAGGTAAAAGGGTTATTCTCCACAGTAGAGCTTAAAGAGTTTAACTGTTCATTGCATTTCACCTTTAACCCTGTGATGCTGAATACTTTGTGTATTAATCCTTGTCGTAAATTAAAACTGAAATTGCTAACGCAATTTCCAGCTTCAAATAACTAAAAATATAACTAATTAAAAAGTAGAGATCCCGAGAATTACATGATGAACTGAAGACGTTACATTATTTTTCAATTTTAGTGGTATTTAAATTGGTTTGAAACTCACTTGAAACCATATGATTATTATATGGGGTCCTAGCAGCACAAGGGTTAATTAAATGTGTAAGCCTTTATTTAACTCTCGGTCTAAAGTCAATCTCCGCACTGTAATTTTTTTATGAAATTATAATGGCCGTAGACCCAGAACATAAGTATTCAAATAAGGCAAAGAGAGGTAACTATAAGACATGTATGATGATTTCAAATTAAAAATGAATCATTACTTGGTCTCTCAGTTTATATACAAATATGTCAACGCTTTACCCCTTTAACCGACAAATTATTCAATTTGAATTTTCACCCACTTGAAGTTGTGTCTCGTTGACGCGATCCACAACTTCAAGTGAGTGAAAATTATTCAGATTTGACAAAATGGAGGTCAATTATTTTTAAATATTGCTGGTTGATGTCACATTTTATCTTTAACATTTTTAAAAACGTGGTACTTAATGTGCTAAAACCCGAATATTTGCGGCACCGGCTGTTAAAGGGTTAAGGGTTAAATTTAAGTTTATGACATTCAAAAAAAAAGGAGATTGAATGGTGCATTTTGCAGCTGTGATTAAGTCATTGAAGCAGACGCTGACGTCATGACACAGACATCTACACTGACATCGACACAGACGTAGTGACAGATTTTAGCCGACTCTGCTTCCCTTGATAATCACTGACTTCAGATCATGTGACAGCTGACCTTATACCGACCTACACCATACCATAACATGGTCAATTATCGCCCGCCCATCGGAAACAGTTAAAGAGCCTCAGGACGAGATTTAGACGTGAGGAGACGAGAAGACACACAGTGACGTCATAATATGTGGGTGATGATAGGCGGGTTGTCACAAGGTCATTTAGCTAATGCTGACCTCTGAAGATCAAATCCGTACGTCATCACAAATCACAACTTAAAGTGTTTGATGTTGACAAACCAGAAAACAGGTCTAATATCAACAGTGAACATGAAACATTTGTATAACATTTATACAGTGTTGGACCAGCGTCGAAGACGTTGGGCCGACGTTGTATAAATTCTATACACATGTTTTGTGTTTGTTGGTTGGTAATTCCATCCCTGTCCACATTCTAGGACAATCACGTAATCTAACACCTTTAAGGTCTATGTCTTACAGTGCTGTATAATTAAATAACCATAAAAACGCTGAATTCTTTTAAAACCATGGAGATCAAAATCTTTTTTTAATTTGAAATCGTACATAGTATTATATATTTAACCCTTAGAGCGCTGAAATATGTTTTACGATGGAGACCCAAATGTGGAATCGCAGTCATCACTTTCCGCTTCATTTGAATACCTATATTATGGGTCAACGGCCATTATAAATATTTTAATTCTTTCAGCGCAGGGTCGGTCTTTATACGTCAGAATCTGACGTCAATAGACTTCAGATGCTGAGGCATAAAGTCGGTCTCCACACTATAAGAATGCGCTGAATTATTTTTGTATAAACGATGTAGATCAAAGTGTTTTTTTCAATTTAAAAGCCTCATAAATGTCATTTGAAGACCTATGTTACTGGTCCGCGGCCATTATAAATAATGTAATTCTTTCAGTGCCGGAGGGATCGTATTTAGACGTCAGAATGTATGTGTTCACGGCCATTATATCTTTAACAGTCAATGTGATGTTTGAACTCGACGCGGGAGTGTAAAGAAACCCTGACTTGAGGTGTTTGTATTCCCCGCGTTAAAACTGATAATCTTATGTTAATGTTTATAACGGCGCGAATTCTTTTAACCTTCACAGGATCCAGTTTTGCAGTCGTGAATTCCTGGTGCAATTCATCAGGATGAATAAACATTTTGTGGAATACAATGACAAGCCGGAAAACAGGTTTGCTGCTTTAAAGCGGGTAATATCAACAAACTGTTATAGCGTAGTGTTGTTTAAACCTCCAACACCTCCTAGTGCACTAATTCGCTCACATTTGTATTATACATTAAGACATCGATGTAATTACTGTAATAATCAATGTTCTTATGAAATACGCAACAAAAATATATCAGATGAAAGATATGTTGTTCATATATTAAGAGGCTTACCGTCAAGGAATGACCTTTGTAGATAGATTATTACCTTTAATTGTGACTGGTTGTACTATTTTTCATTCTACGATCTGAAAAACATTCATGTGGAGGGTAAATTCGACGCTTGTGCTTAACCCTCTCAAGCCTGAATTTACCATTGTCATCTTCATCCACTACAAGCCGCGAATTGCTGTCGCAATTCTCGACTTGTAGTGGATGAAGATGATTCAAAGTGAGTTAAAAACTAAAACAAATTGCAATGTGGGCCTATTGGTAAACCAGTTTCATGGAAATATTCTTTCTAAAACCCCCAGTTCTAGAAAATTTAGGTATGTTTTCAGGGATGTAAAGTGAGAGCATCGTGAGAGCTTAAAGGTGTAGAGTGTCAACATTGTATTTGTGTTATGCTCTACGCCCCACAAAGGCCTGGGGCCCATTCCACAAAGCATCTTAAAATTTGGATCATCTTAACTTTCTCTTATTTGCATTATAAAAGTTAAGATGATCTTAACTTTTCTAATGCAAATAAGAAAAACTTAAGATGATCTTAATTTTAAGATACTTTGTGGGAATGGCCCCTGAGTAATAAAATATCGTCATTGTAAAAAAAACCACATACTTAATCCTCTCATCACTTATGACTGACACTTATTCCGTGACATGGCGCTAATCATGCTAGTCGTCACGATTAGGACAGGGTGTGTGTGTGTGGGGGGGGGGGGGTGACAAAGGGAGGGTGCAAGGAGGGATACGATGGGTGGGATCCAGGTAGACGATCATTAAAAATAAACTCAAGCACTGCTCATTTCTAAGGAAGAGATGAAACGACATGACAAACATAAACCCACTTAAATCGATTATTGCTATGTCGTGATAGCGACTTAGATGTCGGTAAATCGACTTAGCAAAAGTCGATTTACCGATTTAGAAGTTGTTACAACGACTTTTTCTAGGTCGATTTAACAACTTAATAAGTTCATTTAACAATTTATACTAATTCGATTTAACGACTTATAAGACGTTATAATGACTTATACAAAGTCGATTTAACGACTTATACTAATTTGATTTAACGGCATATAATTCGTTACAACGGCTTATGCTAGGTCGATTAACGAGATCAAAAAGATTTTGTCGTGTCGTTTCTACGCTTCCGTATATTTTCTTTCTATAACTAACACCCAGTTTTGCACTCTTCTGCAACTTCACCCTTGAGGTTCATAAAAACATGCTTTACTTGTGGAATACCCAGGTGTAATACCTGAAATGACAGCTCAAAAAGGGCTTACATTTTAAATGGTTAACACACACTCCATTCTCTCATTACTAATCACTGACAGTTATTCCGTGATATGGTGCTAGCTATGTTGATGGTGATGAATTATGAGAAGGTGGGGGGGGGGGGGGGGGGAGGTGGACGATGACAATTTAAGTGTGCTGCAAATAGGGGTGGGTTCAGGTAGATTGTGGACGAGATTATATGCATATGGCCTCGGTGGAAGGCGAGATGGACTCATCTTAGCACAAGTCACCACATCAAGCTCGAGCCCTTAGGCGAGGACGCTATGTGGTCACTTGTGCGGAGTGGACTGATCTCACCATACGTCTCGTAGTGAAAGTCAACAGCATGCGTGCGGGGATAATCAGATGCTTCAATGTAAATAAACTGAATTGCTGCTAATTTCCCTCTAGGTTGATTCCTGCTTCAATTCAAGTAAGCATTTTCTTCATTATCCATCAACCCTTTCACCTCTAGGGGATACGTCAAAATAACCTTTCTGTCTTTACAAAATTAATGTTAACCCTTAAGGCCCTGCCAGATTTTATATGACCCAGTAAGAGACCAAAATGTTTTTTGTAAGTTGAAGTCAATGTAAATTATGTTTTCAAGGATGGTAATGTCGCATTGCGTGGTACGGGATGATCAGCTGACGTAAGGAGGAGGCAGATGTTATATCGGAGGTTTTTCATCGCTAATGTCGGGCATTAAATGAAAAGAGACATAACACATTGTACCATGTATTATAGTACATGGTGAAGAAAGTGTGCTTTCGTGATATTATAATTATTTATTCTAAACGTACACACTATAATACATAATTAATTTTAATTTTGAAATGCAACAGATGAAATAAATGAAATGAATCGGGCTTTAGGCCACCTTTGTGCACATATAGGCTAAACTGGGCCAGGAGAACCTCCTGAGGGTGGTGAGATGATTGAGATGACACTGTCCTCCAGACACAGGATTCGAAATTCGAGCCCTGGCGGTTTGAGGCCGAACACGCTACCTCTCGGTCACGGAGGCTCCCCACAATACTAACTTTCACACGTGGATGGGGAAGAAACAATTTTGTTTCTTTCAAACCGCCGAGACCGGGAACCGAACCCCGGACTCTGGCGTGAAATTCAGCGGTGCTAACCACTACCCTAGGGCCCCCGCCCTCAACAGATGAAGAAAGTGTTATTAAATCAAATTATTTGCAGCGTTCCAAAAAAATCTAAATCAAAATGTATTTGCAATAAATGTTCAGCCATTCTCAAATTAATGAGATTTCACCTAAGTGTATATTTTAAATAAATTTAATTTAATACAAATTCAAGTAGCCACTAGAGAACGATAAGCCTGTAATAAGAGGCAGTATGTGATTATTTATTGTGTGATAAGCTGTATATTATATTGAGGGCTGAGGCGAATCTGAGGCTGCTCAACAAATAATATACAGTTTACACTCAAAACCCTGAAATGTTTTATATAAACCAAAAGAAAGAGTTTTTTTTAAATTTAAAATCATCATGAAGGTCTTGATTAGCTATTTCTGCTTCATTAGAATTCCTATGTTATGGGTCAACGGCCATTATAAATAGTTTACTCTTTCAGTATCGACTTTAGACGCCAACGAAATTGTGGCGTCTGAAGTCAGTTCCTGCACTAGAGGGGCTAATATTATTACCATGTATGCGAATGTTTTATTTCAGCCGTCGTCATTGTCGGGTCTTGCTTTCTACAAAGCGATACCATTGTCTCTCACTTTGTATAACGTTATTAAGACAAGACAAGACAAGACAATTTTATTAAGTGTTTTTCAAAAAGAGCATGCATAATTGCCATTAAAACACACCACCACATTAATTTTTTATCCGACCACTACATTGTAACGGTTTTTAACATTTTACCTATGAAAATCTTCATATATAGATTAATTTATTGAACCTTTTTATAATAACACTTATAAACTTTCCGAGTGGTAATAGATACTTTTTTTTCCGTTTCATAAATTCTGTAAAGCAAAGTAACCCAGAAAAGACATTCAACCAATGTTTGACCAATTTTGGTCCACCGTTTACGACGCTGGCCCAACATTGGGTCAATGTCTCTTGTTTGCTGAAAGCGTTCACGACCTCGTCCCGTTCTGCCAACACCTCTGATCCACCTGGCAGATCGTGATGGTATGACAGGCATTTCCCCAGCAAACGCAAAATATTTGTATAACATTTATACAATGTTGGACCAACGTCGAAGACGTTGGGTCGACGTTGTATAAATTTTGTACACTTGTTTTGTGTTTGCTGGGTTATTGTTGTGCAATGTTATCATATATACTTCACATTGTAATGTTGTAGCATAGACGTCTAGATGAAAAATGTATCATACAAAAATGGCATATAAATTGGCAGATAAATCGTTCTGAAATTGAATTGAAATAAAAAGCTGTTTAAATAACATCGTGTTTTAAGTAATGGTTAATGTCAGAGTTGTTTTATGATTTATCTCTTTTTAAAGTATTGAAGATCACCAATGTTGGGCCAGCGTCGAAGACGGTGTGCCAACATTACAACAGCTTTGGCTGAATGCCCCGTGTTGGCTGGGCACATAGTATCACATTGATATCATCACCGGGCAATTCAACTAATGGTGACCATCTGAAGGGAAACGGTCTGACGCTCTCAGATTAGAAACTGATAGTCCATTATAAATAATATACAAAAAAACATATTCTTTCAAACTGAACTTTTCCAGCAAAAGGTTCACAAAACAAGTTTGAGATGCACAAGATGTGAATTAAACGTTATTGACGACGAAATACACATACTGCTTCACTGTAAAGAAATATTGTATTGTTATCTAGACACAAGTTAACAATATGCAGTTGGCAAAAGTTAGCCAATACCCGTCATTACTATTATTATAAATGTCATGTGTCTATCTTGAAGAATCACATGTCGCTATTAAACGCTATTGACCATTGTGTTTTCATGTATTACATATATTTGTAAATTATCTCCAAAGAATTATGCTTCATGACAGATGAATCAAATAATATCCAGGTAGCATTTGTTACAAAATCTACTATTACCCCTCCAAGCCACATATAGTCACTGTGCCCCCTAGGATGAGTGTTGGAAGGCTTCCCAGCCAAAATATGTCAACTGCAGCCTTGTGGAACACTCATTTGCAACAAAAAACTGTAAAATATGTTTTTTTTATTGAATATTTTAGCTGGTTTGACCTTCAAATGACCTTGACATGACCTTGACCTGACCTTGGGGTACTACCCCTGTAAAGTCTAACCCCAACCCAAGTCAGGTTTGTAGCCAGGTGTGGGCCCATCACCTGTGGGCAAAGATAATTCACATGGAAGATTGTTGCCCTCCCTAGAACTCTCTTGTTTTGCCCTATGTGGCATGGCACAGGGTAGCACAACAGGCCTGGCACTCAAGAGGTTAATCCACTATCTATATTTTCAATATAGCATGTACACACAAAACTTATTATTTTAAGCACTAAATATGACGTTGTCTTACATGATAAATATGGCAGCACTGGTTAACTGTTGGTTTTATAATATACTGTTATATATTATTTTATTAAATAATTTTAATTATCATCTAATATATGGTTGACAGGCCTCGTAAAGGTCGTCTCGACCTGTTCCTGTCAATCAACGTTAATAGCATGTTAATCAATTAATAATAATGATGTTATATCATTTTTTGCATGTTTTCAACTAGAAAGTCAATTAAAATTAAATAAAAAATAACAATATTTGTCAAGTTAGGCCTACTTACATTAGTTGTAAACAAGTTATGGGGAAATTTAAATGTAGAATTGGATCACGATTACTTCAGGTTGTCTGTTTCTATCCAGATTAGTAATATGATGTGACACCAGGGACAGCACCGCTCCACCAATCTCTATGATTGGCTGAGACAGTCCGCAATATCAGTGACGTATTTCACAGCTTGAAGCTCATCGCAGCAAGCACGAGCTGTTGGCTAATGTGGATGAATATTGGCCATCGTCGCAGAAGGTGGACAAATGTTTATCCATGATTTGGTCAACGTCTAACCTTTGCTTGGCATGTTATTCAACTCACCAACCACAACACTGGGTTAATGCTGGACCAGCGTCTGTGACGTTGACCCACAATTAAACCAGCATTGTATCAACGTATTTTATCAACGTGTTGTGTTCGAAGGGAGGTAGTGCCTTAATCTCATTCAGATGTGTTTGAATGGTAAATCAAACAAAAACTCCAACAGCGCCTAGCTCCTCGGAGGGCGAGCTCAGAGGCACAATCCATTTCCTCGAGGGAACTATGCATGGTCGTCATCAGGGAGCTGGGACACAGAGGAAGATGAACTAGGGCGGAAAAGCCAGATGGAAGAAATGCGTTTACAAGGGGGGGGGGGGGGTAAGTTGTTAAATATAGTATATCACTTCACTGCTACCGCTCTGACATATAGAGAGATACAGCGAGTTGACAAATTATCACTTGAATGCAATGTTTAATGGCCATAAAAGACATATAGTTCTCATACTCTGTGTATGTGAGTAAAAACTGGATAGCGACGTCAAAAGCATCGACAAAGTGATAAATCATCTATTTACCATTTAATCCTTAAAGCTCTGAAATATTTTCGCATAAGCCAAAGGGATTTTTCAATTTGAAATCCTCATAAATGTCTTAGTCAGCTCTTTCAGCTTGATTTGAATACCTATGTTAAGGGTCTACGACCATTAGAAATAGTTTATTCATTCAGTGCGAGAACCGTCTTCCAGCAAACACGAGACGTCTCGTGCTTGCTGGGTTTATACTACATAATATGACGTCTTTAGACGTCAGACTCGGACGTATGCAGTCGGTCCCCGCACTGAAAGGGTTAATCTCCCAATCTGACGTGGATATAGGAGCCCTGTGGGGCCGCGGAGAGGTGGGAGGTGATGCTGCTGACAACAAACGATCTGTGAATTCCTGCGCGTGTGTGAGTGATACGGTTCTCAATGCGCGCCAGTACATAACACCCTGTTTAGCCCTTTAGCTGCCAGGAAAGTGAATTTTAACTTTACCAAAACAAACGTGTAAATCATGGCCACTACTATTTAAATTATTTAAGTGAAAATCAAGACTAATTAAATTTGGGAACGAATATTTGCAAATATTGATGTTTAAAAAACATATTTAATTCGTGCTTAGGAGGTTAAGGATTTACACTTAGAACGCTGGGATAGACATTAGACGTCAGATTCTGACGTCCAAAGTCGATACCGCACTGTAAGAACATTTGGTCGTAGAACCATAACATAGGTATTCAAATGAATTACAAAGATATAATTAGGACATTTACATTTCGAATTGTATACAACCCTTGGTCACCGTGGCTTATACAAAAAATTTTCAGCGCTTCAAGGATTAAAAGGCCATGTGGAATCTGGTAGTATACTACTATCTCTGTTACCCCTAATTTTGGAACCAAATATTTGCAAATCGTGATGTTTACACACGCATTTCATTCCTAATAACAGTGATTTAATCGGCTAACACAACGGATTAAAAACGACTGTAGTCGTGCTGAGTGTGTTACCCTTTCAAGCCTATCGCAATTCAGGACTTGTAGTGTATGAAGACGACTTATAGTGGATGACAAATAAAAAGAAGACATTGCTATTAATAAACAATTCAATGAACATTTTCGTTCTCAAAACCTTTGATTTTAGAATATGAAGTGAGTCTTTAGATATTCAAAATGATGCTTTGATGCACCTTGAGGGTTTAAAGGGTAACTGTTTAAAACGCTATATGGAATCTGGTAGTATACTACCATATCATCCCTACCCTACCCCAGTGTCCCATAACGCCCATCTACTTTCTGTTACGCTTTGATGTAGTCACTTGCTCTCTACATGGTGCCATACAGCGCATGCGCATGACCTCTGGTAGTGACCTTGATGTTTCATTACAAATATACATTAATCTAAGTCAAAATGCAGACACAGATCATGTAGCTGTCTACAAATGATATCTGTAAAAAAAAAAACACAGCGGGAATTAATGATTAATCTTGACCTGGGATCAACAAAGTTGGAAGAAATGCACGTTTACCCAAGTAATAGAAAAACATGTAATGAACATAATTTTTTATAAATATTTTCTTGTCAGGTTGTATGATGGATGTATGATACACGTCGACTAATATTTAACTAATTTCCTCAATGTTATACAATGCTGTCAACGGAATAATATTGATGTTTATACATTTTCACGAAATTATTATTTTGGGACTATTCGCTAAACGTTTTGAATTCGTGAATTTAGAAAAAAACAGTTGTCTTCAAAATACAAATATATTCTCTGAGAGCTGTGTCATGTCATTTGTAAGCCATTATTATAGCATCATTATTACTATTTATTATTTTTTTAAAGTAGCGCTGATAACAGTTTTCGTTAAAATCGCGAAATAATCCTCCTGAGTTTCTCAAATAAAAACTGATTGATAGCATATAAAATGTAGTCAATGAATTTCCGACCCTGAAGTTTCTTCTGATACCGATATCTCGTCAACTAAGATTTTATTTTTGGGGCATTCATCATATTTGAGAAGAAACAAAACACTGACAATCATATATCACAGCAGAAGTCAAAGTTGACACTTCTTCATTTCTTTGTAGCTGGGATCTGACGACGCAATTCTCAGCTGGAAGTCAGTGAATTAAAACTAGTGAAATTACCATGACATCTCCAAAATGCAGTTATTTGATTTGTTGTTACAATGCACCCGATAATCTGTCCCTTTAACCCTTAAAGCGCTGCTTTTTTATATATATAACATCGCGACCAAACAGGGTTTTTTCATTTTAATCATCAGAAATATCTTAGTTTGATCTTTCTGATTCATTTGAATACCTAAGTTATGGGTCTACGGCCATTATACATATTTTACCATTTCAGTGTGGGGATCGACTTTAGATGTCAGAATCTGACGTCTAATCTGACGTCTAATGTCGATCCCCGCACTGAAAAGGGTGAATATGTGTTTACATACTGTTCATTGACACCAAATAAGCTAGTCCAACTTCACTACAACATTACGTTATCATGTACATATTACAATCTCTGATTGGAATCTGATCATGCTTGTTTTTTTCATCACAACAGTGTCAGTGTTGCCTTTTCCCCCCACCCATGGTTCACTGAATGAATGTCAATGTCATCGATCTCACTAGAACGTCACCAATACGGCCATGTGAATGAAAAAAGGACTAACTGCTTAGTTTTAAAGTAATTAGTTACTGTGTTTGTCTTTAGGGGACACTGTGAAAACAAACAGCAGTAACCAGGTAACTGATTACTGGTCCAGTAATCAGCTGTTGGCCTTTGCATTGCTGTTATTGTTGATGAGGATGGATTATCTTCTACACTAATTCATTTTTTTCCACATATTTATGATCCTAATCCATGTGGTTTTGTTTTAAGATCAATCATTCTGGTGCTGACATTCCCTCCCAGTCACACACACCATGAGGGTGTAGAAAAAGCGGCATACTCGTGGTTTGATTAGTTAGAAACTGTGAAATATTCTGAAGCCATCCACATCGTTTTTTAGTGGGGGCCCTGGTGTAATTCGCCCCCCCCCCTCGTTCTGGCATTCGTGTTTGAAAGAAACAGACGTTTCTTCACCGCTCACTCGTAAGATTCATTATTGGCGGACTGTAAGGTAACGTTCTCGACCTCAGACGGCCAGAGCCTGAATTTTGCATCTTGTGTCTGAAGGGCAGTGTCATCTCATTCATTTAATCATCCTCATGATGTTCTCTTGTGCCACATTAGCTTATATGTGCACACAGGTGGCCTAAAACCAATTCATTTATTCATTCATTGCACATCGCTTCTCTACAAAATGTAAATCAAGTGTTAACCCATTAACCGCCAAACTGCTAAATTTGAATTTTCACCCACTTGAAGTTGTGTCTCGCTGACGCGATCCACAACTTCAAGTGAGTGAAAATTATACAAATTTGACAAAAATGGAGGTCAACTCTTTTCAAATATTGCTAGTTGATTTTATCTTTAACATATTTAACATGTGGTACCTAATGTGCTAATAAAATAAAATAAAAACACGAATTTATGCGGCACCGGCGGTTAAAGTGTTAAATAAACACTGCACAAAAAGATGCCAGTCGTATAAATTATTGCAAATGATTGCGTTTTTTCAACTTTTCGAAAT
>OZ024908.1:1723260-1843260 GCA_964017125.1 Flabesymbios commensalis
TTAATGAATTACAATTATATAATAAAATAATATGACAGTATAATATAAAACCAACTGCTCACTGGCATTCATTCATTCATTCATTCATTCATTCATTCATTCATTCATTCATTCATTCATTCATTCATTCATTCATTCATTCATTCATTCATTCATTCATTTATTCATTCATTCATTCATTCATTCATTCATTCATTCATTCATTCATTCATTCATTCATTCATTCATTCATTCATTCATTCATTCATTCATTCATTCATTCATTGCACCATTTAATATTTCAAAATATCCCTATCTGTTGTTGCCCCTGTGTATCTCTAGACCAGCTGCTGTGTCATTATAATTCCACGTACGTTCTTTCTTCAGTGATTTATTGTTTGCAGTGATTTATATGAAGAATCTGAGAGATGTTTTGTATTCATTCATTCAGCCTAAATGTGCACAAAAGTGGCTTAAACCCCATTCATTCATTCATTCATTCATTCATTCATTCATTAATTCATTCATTCATTCATTCATTCATTCATTCATTCATTCATTCATTCATTCATTCATTCATTCATTCATTCATTCATTCATTTATTCATTCATTCATTCATTCATTCATTCATTCATTCATTCATTCATTCATTCATTCATTTATTCATTCATTCATTCATTCATTCATTCATTGCACCATTTGAAGCGGTATATTTCAAAATATCTCTGTTGTCGCCCCTGTGTATCTCTAGACCAGCTGCTGTGTCATTATCATTCCACGTACGTTCTTTCTTCAGTGATTTATTGTTTCCAGTGATTTATTTGATGAATCTGAGAGATGTATCGTGTTGGTGATAAATCCCTCAATGGAGACATCATGTAGTTTACACCCTGCTTCAGTTCACAGAGAACCATCCATCATTCCTACATATAGTGCCCTCCTGCGATTATACAGGACTACACAGCAAACACGACACGTTGACCCAATACTGGGCTAATGTTGGCCTAGTGTCGTAGACGGTGGGCCAACATTAGCCCAACATTGGGTCAACGTCTCGTGTTTGCTAGGCAGCTGGTTCCGTTAACCCTTCTCCTTAACCCTTATAAATTTATTAAAAATTCTCACCAACTTGAAGTAGTGTCTCGCTACCGCAATCCACAACTTCAAGTGGCTGAAAATTACTCATTTTTGTTCACTTTGAGCACAGATATTTGGTAATCTTTTTCTTTAGACACACATTTCATTCCCAATAACTGTGATTTGGTAGACTAATGAAATAGAATAGAAACGACAATAGTCCTGATCAACATGATAAAGGGTAAGTATATAAAGCCCGAGGAGCTCTACATTCTTAGCTGTGAAAAGGGACGAGACTAAGAATGTACAGCTCCTAGGGTTTTACTGACCTAAAACACATCCGATCATAATTAGGACCCCTCATATTCAACAGCGCGGTCAAACCTGACTGATTTTAATACCATATTGTATGATAATTGGTCTGTACTTGGTCAACAATAAATCTCCATTCCCAGCTTGGGATGTCGTGGTCGGACAAGGAAAATAATGGAGTGGTGTGTTTCAAGAGAAAACAACTACAGTTGTTGTCCTTGCTCCTCAGCATATTGAGTGTTGACATAACAAACCGAGCGCACCACAACCTCAGTCTATGCTCAATTAATATTCCCAAAATTTGCTAGGCAAGTCACAAAACATAAATTCCAGGTGAAAAACTGTATGTTAAGAATATGAACGACGTACACGAATATCTCTCATAGTATCATGCGCCATTAATAATGCAAAAACAAGATTTCATTCGTGCTTACTTTGACCCGTTCAATGCGGGACCGATTTCAGATATCAGAATCTAACATCTATACAGTCAGATTCTGACGTCTGAAGTTGATTCCCATGACATAGGTGATCAAACCAAACAGAAAGAGCTCAAAATTACATGATGATTTCAAATTGTTTCAAATTGTTAAACGTTAGCAGCTACAGGTTTTGTCTTTGGACTGCAGTCAGCATAAGTTATGTAGACATTACAAATCGAGCAGATCAGAGATCTTCAGTCTATGCTCAATTAATATAGTCTAAATTTGATAAAACATCGAATCAATTAATCAATCAATCAATCAATCAATCAATCAATCAATCAATCAATCAATCAATCAATCAATCAATCAATCAATCAATCAATCAATCAATCAATCAATCAATCAATCAATCAATCAATCAATCAATCAATCAATCAATCAATCAATCAATCAATCGATCAATCAATCAATTAATCAATTATTCATTCATTCATTCATTCATTCATTCATTCATTCATTCATTCATTCATGCATTCATTCATTCATTCATTCATTCATTCAAATTTCACACTAATGAAATACTCATTCATTCATTCATTCATTAGTTCATTCATTAATGCATCCATGTATTCGTTTATTCACGCTTAATAATCATAATTTACAAACTTAACATGATTTAACCTCAATCGGTTATGTAAATAACTAGACTGGTTCCTGGCTCATAAATATATCAAGAACATAATTACATCACGAACGTCATGCTTCCAAGGGTGAGTTATTCAGACAGGCCGTGACCAAACAATGTCCATCTGTGACCTCTACATGACTGGTCGAAGACAGACTGACCAGTGACTGTCAAATCAAGGTCATCTCAAGGTCTCTTCCCAGATTATCATCTGGTTATTATCTATCCGTCACCTCTTAAAACTGCTACGTCGCTTGTAACGTTTCAAACAGGTTTTAGAAATATCACTGAAATTGATAAAGTATACATAAGTCATCTGGATACACTGCAATCCGCGAGAATTGGGAGAGCAATTTGCGAGATTTGGAAAAACAATTCGCGAGCATTGCAAGAAGAATTCCGAGAATTGGGTGAGCCATCGGGAAGAATTGTAAGAATTCACAGTTTGTGGTACAACTAATAAATTAAGGCTTGAAAGCATTAAAATGACCTGAGCCCGTATTCTCGTACAAGTTACGATATTTCCTAGGCTTCGGATTGGTCGAGATGGCCATCTCGACCAATCTGAAGCCTACGATATATTGTAGCTTGTACAAGAATACGAGCCCTGATATGCCCCATTGCACCCATATGTTAATGTTTTGAGCTCCTGCGTGAGATTTACAGTCAGTTAGTGACCTTTTCTTCCACCAGAGGTCGTTCTCAGCGTGTGACCGCACGGGATGCTCCCCATAAATAACTAATGCTCCCTGATCTTGTCACACACTAAGAGGTGGCCAGGTCTCTGCTCAGCAGATGGTGGCACAAATGCAGTCTCCTATTGGTTGAATTCAAATTCTTCAGTGAAAAGCAAATTTTGTATAGCATTGAAGCGTATGCCGGACTTATTTCTTATTTTCTTCTGAGGATTATAAGTCTTTGCGTCGGCAGAAAACACAGCGTTTGATAAACAGAGGGCTACTCCACCTCCAGTTTTGTCACATGAGAACATCCTTTTTGTCGCGTCTATACACACAGTAGCTAGAGTCAATGAGCTCGCTGGCCTGATGCAATGATCTTTTAACTTTTTTGATTTATTAAATTAGTTTCACTTTTTTGTAGGAATTAAATTGGAGCATATAAGCACCACTAGAAGCTAAAGTGTTATTCTGAGATTAATAATGCCACATGTATTGTATTTCGTATTACGTATTGTACAACCTGGTGATAGGATCTGGGTGCCATTTCTACAATATGCCATCTTGGCGAATTATTTTATAACATTAGATCATCCTAAGAAGATTAGTTATTTGATTCTTCATGGCTGGTGACATTTGGCTATATCATTCATGTAATAATAAGTTCACTCTTGGTATGTTGTTTGTTTTAGTGCGTTATTCATACTATGTGTAGGAGATTTAATAATGAATCTTATTGATGTTTGAGAGTAATATCATGATTCATAATTACTTGGGTGGTGCGATTTACATTGATATTTTTTAAATTTCATCTCAGTAATTTATGTAGTGTGTGTGCTGTAATATCTGACATAATAAAGTTTATATGTCTCCAGTGGGGGGCTGTAATCTGTCAAGGAGAAAGAACGAAATTCGATAGACTCGTAGATCTGAATGTACGAGGCGCGCAGCGCCGAGTATATTCAGATCTACAAATCTATCGTAATTGAGTTCTTTCTTCGACTTAAAATACACAAAATATGTACATGTTCCCGTAGAATTGGTAGATAAAATAGTCAGTGTGGTTAATCAAGAAACATTAGGCATGTAGTGTCATGGTAAAACCTGCATAATAATCACTGTGCCCGCTCGGGCCAGTATGAAAAATAACAGTAGATTCGTAGATCCGAATCTACTGTTTTAACAATAGACTGACGTCACCGGTGTATTTTGAATTGTAAGATAAGTTTTTATTTTATGTGTTTTGTCGTCCACAGCCAGATGTGCATAGGTGTACTCGATTCCATTTTCCTCCTTACAGTAGTTGCTAAGTGACGGATTGGTGATAAGGAGAAGATAATCTGGGAAGAGACCTTGAGATGACCTTGACACGACCGTTACTGGTCAGTCTCTCATTGACCAGTCATGTAGCGGTCACAGATGAACATTGTTTGGTCACGACTTATCTGTATAACTCATCCCATGGAAGCTTTACCTTCGTGTTGTGATTATTTTGTTGGTGTGATTATGAGCTAGGATACATTACCCATGATTCACGATGGATTGACAAATGGCGGATGTGATTAAACCATTTATCTGCCAGTTTCGAAAATATCCAGTTTTCTATTTTTTATTATCACTTTAAGTACCACCTAGTCTATTAAACATTTTAAAGATAAAATATGGCATCAATCAGCAGGATTTGCAAAGTCTGACCTCCTTTTTGTCAAAACTGAATAATTTTCACTCGCTTGAAGTTATGGTTTTATAGTTTTATGTTCATGGGCCAACATTAAACCTGCAAACAATCCACGAAAGCCTTACGCTGTGTAACGTTGCTGTTGCTTTTTTACATCCACATAGATTAACTATACTGTTAATTTCACACCAACCTGCTTCTATAAAGTACATTCCATCGGTATCAGTAGTTTTTCCAGCACATTCTGCTGTAATGACAACTACCTATTCTTTTCGACAGAAACGATGCACAATTCAAGCAGGCAACACAATCGTAGTCCGTAATAACATGAATTAGAAATTATGAAAAATATGTTTATTTATAAAAATTAGCAATCTATCAATCTATCAATCTATCTATTTTATTATTGTCAGTAACATTTTGTTTCACTTGATACACGCGCATGAGACCGTATGTTTTTACAGACAATTTTTGCGGGAAGTTTTGTGTTCGCTTTTCCAGTTTTAAATGCATAAAAAATATGCATCTGGATTAATCAACTTAATCACAGTGTACTCATATGAAAGTAACATTGGAACCAGAATGGGTTTTCTGTTCATCGAGACAGGAGCGAGTATTAAATAGTTCCCCATCCCGTCTTTATAACATAATGGAAATATGAAAAGCGTTTGTAGTTCACTCCCCCAACCAACCACTCAAACAATAAAGCCGCTGCTTAACTAATCAAAAACTAACCGACAACACTATTTACCGAACTCAAACACTACTGGGACACATCCCATGAAAACAACCTATTATGAACCGTCTGAATAACCTGTCGCATCAGCAACAGCACCATGTTGGGCCAACGACTTCCACCGAGATGTCTCATATGGAAAACATCCTGGTTCTCAGTCTACGGCGTTGGCCCAGCATCCAACCTTAATCTAAAATTGGGAGAACGTCTTTTTTTTCTGGGACGTTACGCTCATAAAGCTAATTCAACCCTGTCAGTCATGTGACTGACTTTATACGTCCGAATCTGACGTCTGTAGACGTCAGATTCTGACATATAAAGCCAGCAATTGGGAGAACGTCTATAGTTGTATTGGACTTTACCCTCCCAAAGGTAAGTCAACCCTTTCAGTGCGAGGACGTTTGTAGACGTCAAATTCTGACGTATAAAGACGATCCCCGCACTGAAAAAACTAAAATATTACTAATGTCCTTAGAACCATAACATACGTATTCAAATGATGCACAAAGAGCTAACCAAGACAGTTATGGTGCTTTCTAATTGAAAATAACCTTTTGTTCTCCATGGTTTACACAAAAATGCTCTAGCGCTGTGTGTGTTAATGTTATTCCACCGTGTAACATCGGGTGAACGTGTCAAGTTTGTATCTGACACAGATTTCTGTGATAATCAGTGAGTTAACGTAATGCCGTCATTTACCATTCACCTACACCATACCGTGACATACTGAATTATCGCCCACTCACCGGAAACGGGTTGAGAGCCTGAAGAGGAGATTTAGACGTGAGGAAACGAGACTTACATGTAGTGACGTCACTTCACCAGGGAAGGTCTGGATCGGACAAGATCATTTCACGGATGTAGACGTCTGGTCAAAGCCCGGCTTAGGAGAGCTTAGTGTCGTCTTGTAGGACATGCCGCAAAACGGCGGGTACGACATGTCAGAAAAAACATGTACTCATGTCGGAAAAAATATGTACTATATGTCAAAACAACCTGATATATCTAATATGTACTTTGCAATTAAAGTGTTATATTGTCTTAAATGTAAAAGATCAACGTCTGATAATTTTCACATCCATCAAAATCCGTAACTGAAACTCATATCACCAGATTAAAGACGGAACTAAATATACAAACGAAAATAAATATTACAGCTATTGTTTGCTTTCATTGAGTGAAATAGGCCTCTCCCTCGGGCATAAATCAATCAATCAATCAATCAATCAATCAATCAATCAATCAATCAATCAATCAATCAATCAATCAATCAATCAATCAATCAATCAATCAATCAATCAATCAATCAATCAATCAATTAAGCAAAATGAATGAATTAATCAATCAATTAACCAATTATATTAATAAAGTTTCCATTAATCAATCAACTTATCCAACCATCAATCAATCAATCAATCTATATAATAACAACCTCCTAGAACATGACCTATCGTTACGTTTTGGCGCGCTTCAAAGCTCTGTATTTATTTATACAATAGAGACGGTTATTACTGGTTCTCACACATCACTCACCAAATGGGTAACGTCAGCGAAGAGGTCTTGTCAGGTTAAAATAAATAAATAAATCTGAGGAAAGCTCGGCAGTGTGTGGGTGAGTCAAGCCCCAACTCGGATTTTTTTCGTGTGTTTTTTTGTGATTGTAGTGTTTTTTTGTGTACAAGTTTCCAATTAAATGGATGGGGGGGGGGGGGGGGGGTTGGCTAGGTCTGCCTAATCCGAGTTTTTCTCTGATTTCAACATTAATTTTTAACCCCTTATATATGTGTTCATTTTCATAATCAACACAAAACGATACTGAACATCTTGTGAATATGGTTAATATGATAATTGTGTACCTAACAAAATTGTAGTTACGAGAATTGTTCTTACTACACGACAAGTTTCGCATGCGCAGGGGCGGAAGCATGCTGTCAATTCCTGTGTGAATTAAGGATACATGACAGTGATCGCTGAAGGCTTATATCATTTATTATTCCGTATCCTGTCGGAAGAAAAAATATGGCTTCAATGTGGCGCGAAATCTGTGTCCACTTAGCATGGAGGTGTAATAATCCCTCACATGGTATTTATTCACATCTGGGAGTTATATGGTGGGTTTGTTAATACAGGTTTGTCAGCCAACGTATATCATTAACCCTTACAGCGCGGGAACCGACTTTAGTAGTCAGAATCTGCCGTCCAAAAACGTCAGATTCTGACGTCTAAAGTCGATCCCCACACTCTAAGAATCTAAATATTTGTAATGGCCGTAGACCCATACCATAGGTATTCAAATAAATCAGAAAGAGCTAACTAAGACATTTATGCTGATTTCAACTTGAAAAAACCCTTTGAGTTCCATGGGTTATGCAAAATACTTCGTATTTTAAGGGTTACTGGCATTGGCTGCCCCTGAGCGATGTCTCACACGTGTACATGTTATTTTCACCGTCCGTGGATTTGAACATATGTCCCAGGATACTATGTCTGAAGCACAGTATGTTTTACATTGAATTGATATATTGTATATCGATGGCTTGATTAGAGCTGCGGGTGTTTGTGGATAGGTTCCATTAACACAATTTGTGTAACCATTTGCTGTTGAATATATTAATATTATCGTGTTTTTGGTAATAATAAATGACTATAATATTTTCTTAGTAAAATGAGCACGCAGTACAACTGAGTGCAGTAGAAAAGTCAAACGTCAGACCAAGATTAAATTCTGCACAATCTATCTGCCTTGTGTCGTCTCATCGAACATCAGTGCATTATTCTGACTAGCAAATATAAAGGTTTTATAAAAAAATAACATATAAATATGGAAATTCAGTGTCACAAAATGTCACATGGAAGTCAATGCGTAGGCCTCCTATGTCTTAGAAGGTCACGTGGATATTCCTTACTTATGTGTCGGTTTTAAGTTCGTATCTGAGGTTAGAAAAAGCTCACCCCAGCTGACCAGGGCATTCATATAAGGTGCAATAAACATGAATAAGTACGATAAGGCGATTTAAACATTCTACGAAGGGCTTTACGCCAACTCACAAATAAATGTTGGTGTATCTGTGGGATACATCCCATATCTGACAGCCATATAATGACATACATGTTGATATACATTTTTTATATAAACAATTGGTGCTAACATTATGGAAGGAAGATAAAAGTACATTATTTTTTCTATTCAAATCAGCAATACTGGCCTCTACACGTTTAGTTAAAATATTAGGCCATATAACATTACCCAAGTGAATGCTGCTATCTGAAGAGGCTATCTGATTATTTTATCAAATTAATATTTGTGCTAACATTATCACCAACATGTGGAAATACAATATAGTTACTTTTATTGGCAATAAAAGTTAATAAATACTCTTCGAAAAACAACACACACTCTTTTAAAAGGCTTGATAATGAGTAACGCGTCGGTGCCAACAGACTATATCGTCTGCGTAGCCTAATGCACCTACAAATTACTGCCCAATATAACAGCCGAAAACACATGACTTTTTATTATACAAATGTGTTGTGTTTGCTAGGAAGCCACCATGTACGACGTTGGACCAACATTGAGTCAACGTCCCGCGTTTGCTAAAGCTTCATGGCTTCTACATCTTATATATCTTTTTCAAATTAATCTGTCGCTGCTTCTGGTCAGTGATGGAATGTCAAGGCTGAGATCAATTCATTAATTTGTATAATGCTGAAAACAATACTAGCTTAAATGTCGGGCCATAGTTCAGATGTGACAGTTATCCACATTATAAAACACAGGAACGCTTTAAACACGTGGGTGGGTGGGTCGGTGAGTGATTTAATAAATTAATTTCACTTTTTTGTAGGAATAAAATTAGAGCATATAAGCACCACTAGAAGCTAAAGTGTTATTCTGAGATTAATAATGCCACATGTATTGCATCCCGTATTATGTATTCAACCTGGTAAAACGAGGAGGGTGCCATTTCTACGATCTTGGCGAATTATTTTATGACATTATATCATCCTAAGATCTGTTTTATTCTTAATGGCTGGTGATGGTTGGCTATATAATTCATGTACTAAAGCGCACTCTTTGTATTGTGTTTGTTTGAGTGCGATATTCATAATATGTGTAGGTGGTTTAATAATGAATCTTATTGATGTTTTAGAGTAATATCATGATTCATATTTACTCGGGTGGTGCGATTTACATTATTATTTTTTTTTAAATTGTATTGGAGTAATTTATGTAGTGTGCATGCTGTAATATCTGACATAATAAAGTTTATATGTCTCCAGTGGGGGGATGAAATCTGTCAAGGAGAAAGAACAAAATTCGATAGATTCGTAGATCTGAATGTACGAGGCGCGTGTATTAATTTCACACCAACCTGCTGTTATAATGTACATTCCATCGGTATCAGTAGTTTTACCAGCACATTTCTGCTGTAATGACAACTACGAGTTTTTTTCGACAGACACGATGCACAATTCAAGCAGGCAACACAATCGTAGTTCGTAATAACATGAATTAGAAATTATGAAAAATATGTTTATTTATAAAAAATAACAATCTATCAATCTATCAATCTATCTATTTTATTATTGCAGTAACATTTTGTTTCACTTGATACACGCATGAAACCGTATGTTTTTACAGGCAATTTTGCGGGAAGTTTTGTGTTCGTTATTCCAGTTTTAAATGCATAAAAGATACGCATCTGGATTAATCAACTTAATCACAGTGTAGGCTACTCATATGAAAGTAACATTGGAACCAGAATGGGTTTTCTGTTCATCGAGACAGGAGCAAGTATTAAATACTTCCTCATCCCGTCCTTGTAACATAATGGAAATATGAAATGTGTTTGTAGTTTACTCTCCACACACAACCACTCAAACAATAAAGTCGCTACTTAACTAATCAACCATCCGACAACACTATTTACCATACTCAAACACTACTGGGACACATCCCATAAAAACAACCTATTATGAACCGCCTGAATAAGCTGTCGCAGCAGCACCAGCACAATGTTGGGCCAACGACTTCCACCGAGATGTCTCATATGGAAAACATCCTGGTTCTCAGTCTACGGCGTTGGCCCAGCATCCAACCTTAATCTAAAATTGGGAGAACGTCTTTTTTTTCTGGGACGTTACGCTCATAAAGCTAAGTCAACCCTTTCAGTGATGTGACTGACTTTATACGTCCGAATCTGACGTTTGTAGACGTCAGATTCTGACATATAAAGCCAGCAATTGGGAGAACGTCTATAGTTGTATTGGACTTTACCCTCCCAGCGTTGAGTCAACCCTTTCAGTGCGAGGACGTCTGTAGACGTCAAATTCTGACGTATAAAGACAATCCCCGCACTAAAAAAAATATATTTCTACTGTCTGTAGACCCATAACATACGTATTCAATGATGCACAAAGGGCTAACCAAGACATTTATGGTGACTTCAAATTGAAAATAACCCTTTGTTCTCCATGGTTTACACAAAAATACTCTAGCGCTGTGTGTGTTAATTGTAGTCCATCGTGTAGGGCGGGGTTGAACGTGTCAAGTTTGTATCTGACACAGATTCCTGTGATAATCAGTGAGTTAACGTGATGCCGTCATTTACCATCCACCTACAACATACCGTTACATACTGAATTATCGCCCACTCACCGGAAACGGGTTGAGAGCCTGAAGAGAAGATTTAGACGTGAGGAAACGAGACTTACATGTAGTGACGTCACTTCACCAGGGAAGGTCTGGATCGGACAAGGTCATTTCACGGATGTAGACGTCTGCTCAAAGCCCGGCTTAGGAGAGCTTAGTGTCGTCTTGTAGGACATGCCGCAAAACGGCGTGTACGACATGTCGGAAAAAACATGTACTCATGTCGGAAAAAATATGTACTATATGTCAAAACAACCTGATATATCTAATATGTACTTTGCAATTAAAGTGTTATATTGTCTTAAATGTAAAAGATCAACGTCTGATAATTTTCACATCCATCAAAATCCGTAACTGAAACTCATATCACCAGATTAAAGACGGTACTAAATATACAAACGAAAATAAATATTACAGCTATTGTTTGCTTTCATTGAGTGAAATAGGCCTCTCCCTCGGGCATCAATCAATCAATCAATCAATCAATCAATCAATCAATCAATCAATCAATCAATCAATCAATCAATCAATCAATCAATCAATCAATCAATCAATCAATTAAGCAAAATGAATGAATTAATCAATCAATTAACCAATTATATTAATAAAGTTTCCATTAATCAATCAACTTATCCAACCATCAATCAATCAATCAATCTATATAATAACAACCTCCTAGAACATGACCTATCGTTACGTTTTGGCGCGCTTCAAAGCTCTGTATTTATTTATACAATAGAGACGGTTATTACTGGTTCTCACACATCACTCACCAAATGGGTAACGTCAGCGAAGAGGTCTTGTCAGGTTAAAATAAATAAATAAATCTGAGGAAAGCTCGGCAGTGTGTGGGTGAGTCAAGCCCCAACTCGGATTTTTTTCGTGTGTTTTTTTGTGATTGTAGTGTTTTTTTGTGTACAAGTTTCCAATTAAATGGATGGGGGGGGGGGGGGTTGGCTAGGTCTGCCTAATCCGAGTTTTTCTCTGATTTCAACATTAATTTTTAACCCCTTATATATGTGTTCATTTTCATAATCAACACAAAACGATACTGAACATCTTGTGAATATGGTTAATATGATAATTGTGTACCTAACAAAATTGTAGTTACGAGAATTGTTCTTACTACACGACAAGTTTCGCATGCGCAGGGGCGGAAGCATGCTGTCAATTCCTGTGTGAATTAAGGATACATGACAGTGATCGCTGAAGGCTTATATCATTTATTATTCCGTATCCTGTCGGAAGAAAAAATATGGCTTCAATGTGGCGCGAAATCTGTGTCCACTTAGCATGGAGGTGTAATAATCCCTCACATGGTATTTATTCACATCTGGGAGTTATATGGTGGGTTTGTTAATACAGGTTTGTCAGCCAACGTATATCATTAACCCTTACAGCGCGGGAACCGACTTTAGTAGTCAGAATCTGCCGTCCAAAAACGTCAGATTCTGACGTCTAAAGTCGATCCCCACACTCTAAGAATCTAAATATTTGTAATGGCCGTAGACCCATACCATAGGTATTCAAATAAATCAGAAAGAGCTAACTAAGACATTTATGCTGATTTCAACTTGAAAAAACCCTTTGAGTTCCATGGGTTATGCAAAATACTTCGTATTTTAAGGGTTACTGGCATTGGCTGCCCCTGAGCGATGTCTCACACGTGTACATGTTATTTTCACCGTCCGTGGATTTGAACATATGTCCCAGGATACTATGTCTGAAGCACAGTATGTTTTACATTGAATTGATATATTGTATATCGATGGCTTGATTAGAGCTGCGGGTGTTTGTGGATAGGTTCCATTAACACAATTTGTGTAACCATTTGCTGTTGAATATATTAATATTATCGTGTCTTTGGTAATAATAAATGACTATAATATTTTCTTAGTAAAATGAGCACGCAGTACAACTGAGTGCAGTAGAAAAGTCAAACGTCAGACCAAGATTAAATTCTGCACAATTTATCTGCCTTGTGTCGTCTCATCGAACATCAGTGCATTATTCTGACTAACAAATATAAAGGTTTTATAAAAAAATAACATATAAATATGGAGAGTCAGTGTCACAAAATGTCACATGGAAGTCAATGCGTAGGCCTCCTATGTCTTAGAAGGTCACGTGGATATTCCTTACTTATGTGTCGGTTTTAAGTTCGTATCTGAGGTTAGAAAAAGCTCACCCCAGCTGACCAGGGCATGTATATAAGGTGCAATAAACATGAATAAATACGATAAGGCAATTTAAACATTCTACGAAGGGCTTTACGCCAACTCACTAAAATTGTTGGTGTATCTGTGGGATACATCCCATAACTGACAGCCATATAATGACATACATGTTGATATACATTTTTTATATAAACAATTGGTGCTTACATTATGAAAGGAAGATAAAAGTACATTAGTTTTTAAAATCAGCAATACTGGCCTCTACACGTTTAGTTGAAATATTAGGCCCTATAACATTACCCAAGTGAATGCTACTATCTGAAGAGGCTATCTGATTATTCATAAAATTAATATTTCTGCTAACATTATCACCAACATGTGGAAATACAATATAGGTACTTTTATTAGCATTGTAAGTTAATAAATACTCTTCGAAAAACAACCCACACTCTTTTAAAAGTCTTGATAATCAGTAACGCGTCGGTGCCTACAAACTAAATCGTCTGCGCAGCCTAATGCACCTACAAATTACTGACCAATATAACAGCCGAAACCACATGACTTAATGTTATACAAATGCGTTGTGTTTGCTGGGAAGCCACCATGTACGACGTTGGACCAACATTGAGTCAACGTCCGCGTTTGCTAAAGCTTCATGGCTTCTACATCTTATATATATTTTTCAAATTATTCTGTCGCTGCTTCTGGTCAGTGATAGAATGTCAAGTCTGAGATCAATTCATTAATTTGTATAATGTTGAAAACAATACTAGCCTAAATGTCGGGCCATAGTTCAGATGTGACAGTTATCCACATTATAAAACACAGGAACGCTTTAAACACGTGGGTGGGTGGGTCGGTGAGTGAGAACGTGACATCATAATAAAAAAATTGTGTATCTAATCTTGCCAGAATGGCCGATCAATAATGCTGAACTTTAAAGCTCCACTAAGTCATAGAGCTGGAATTTTGTCAATAAGCGACTGAATATCAGAATTGCTTTCTATTTTATGAAGCAAGAAACTTTTCAATTTAATTTGAAAAAGTAACACATTGCGCAAATATGCGAATATAATTAGTAAATAAGGGTGTGTTCAATAATCTCATCCTCCAATCATATTATTCTTGACATGGCGTTTTTCTGAGTAATGTTTATATTAAAAGCATCTACGTGAAGGTAAATGTTAGGAGTAATTAAAACAAGATGAAAAGAGACAGCGCAGCCAATGCAGTGATATGAGCAGCACATATAAGATTAAGTCTTTTGTAAGGATTAGATTTCTAAATTGATCAGTGTTTATAAATCGTGTTTATTGTGATGCTACTTCAACAATATACAAATAAATACATCAAAGACTACTCACAGTAGTAGGAAATATGGAAATTATAGAAAAAATTGTAATAGTCGTGCCATAACATATACACCATATCCCGTTTAACCGGTCCGTTGAGTCGCGACGCTGGACAAGCATTAACCCAGCATTGGTTCAACGTCTTGTGTCCACCAGAGGCGATTCGGTTTGTTAATTACATTTTAAATGTTCATTGCCTAACTTCTGTGTGAAGGCTGATTAAGAATTACATCAATGACCACTGGGTATTTTAAGAACTGAAGTAGTAGAGCTCACTTTGAGACTACAACCTAAAACATATACTAAAATAAATAAGTACCAAATAAACGTTGCCTGAAAATGATGCTTCAATCTACTTTGTTTTTTGTCAGTGAATGAAAAAATAAGTAAAAAACAGAAATTATTATGATGATAGAAGGTTAGGAGTAATTCTTATATAAATTTAATTCAGATATGCATATCGATCAAGCACGTTCGCCTGCAATTGTGATAAGGCCAGATGGGGACACTTACTTAGTGACCGTAAACTGAACCGGATCAGAAACTCATAGACTTAAGAAAGAAACAGCTTATGAAACGAATGTATTAAACGATTTAAATCTCAAAGTTCTGCGAATCTATCCCGGCTGCATTTCATAAGCTTAATATTTTCTATGATAACAATTAACTTCTGGCTGAACTCCCAGCATGGCCAGTCACTATAACACATTGCATGCCAGCGTGCGATCAAGTTGTCAGGCAAACTTGGGAAAGTTACTAGGTTTTAACTCGACCCCTGACAAAAACCAATATAGTATGTGAAACTTGGTCACTGTGGAGACTTGTCGCTGTAGAATTAGATCACATTACTTCAGCTTGTCAGCTCCCCTCTAGTTTAGTAATATGATGTGACACCAGAGGCAGCACCGCTCCACCAATCCCTCTGATTGGCTGAGGCAGTCCGCAATATCAGTGACGTGTTTCGCATCGCTGGGGATTAGTTTATCCAAGTGACGCCTCAATCACATCAGATAGACTTAGTGGACTGAACAGAAACAGGACACAGAAATGTTTTAGAGCTTGAGACATTCAATTGTTGAAATTTTTAAGCCCGTGAACCCTCTGAAGAACAGAGCTCAGAGGCGTAGCAAGGCCATTCCAATTCAATGTCATATACGTCACCGGTGCACAAGCATAAAAGGCATAGCGGATAAAAGCGTTCCTAAGAATAGTCTTTATACTAATAGTCTTTTAATTATTATTGTAATTTGGGAATTAAACTCAAACTGTCATTTACTTTCACTTACAATTATGACGTGATCTCAATTTATCAAAAGAATTGACTCACTTTAGTTTACTGAATATTAGGCATTACCAAAACTCCGCTCAAAATTAACATGAATACTTTAGGCCAAATATAGCAGAACTTATCGTACAAAGATCTATGGCGCTGATCCAACATTGAATAAATACCGTGTCAGCGTATTGTGTTTGCATGACTGTACCGTAACTATTTTAATATGCCCGTATTAAAGCCGAATCAATGTGTGACTTCTGTCGTAAACTGGAGCAGTGACGGGACAAAATGTGTAGTTTTGTTCTAGCATGCCAGCAGCGCATGTCCGATTTTTGACGATGCGCTGTACATCAAAACATTCGTGCAAATACCAACTCTTGACTTCAGAAACAATCAACGCCGCCTGCTTTTGAAACCAGGAAAATCATCGCAGTGGAAAAGAGCATAGCGTCGAATCACTCGCACCATTAAAACTGATTATTTAAGATAAAATGGTGCATGCCTTTCTACAGAGTAATTAAGGGGATTTCACTTGGACTTTAATATTTTAGATTTCACCAAAACCTTACATTCTCGCAGTATCATTTTGCGGCGGGAAGCACTGTGTTAGCAGTCTGTGAAAAGAGGGCAACTGATCGGGAGGGATTGAGAATAAAAATGGGGAATAATTGTAGTTTTTTATCTGCTATTAGTCCGCTAATAAACTGCCATCACCTGCTAATGACATCCTGATCTGATCCAGCAGGATGTCATTAGATGTTTATAGCGCGCTGATCCAACCTGACACATCAACAGTGTCCTCATCTGTGATGCATTCTAAATGTTGGCAGTCTGTGTCAAGTCCTCTGAGCAATGTCGACAATCTGTGAACAATCTGGGAAAATCTGAAAAACTTGACGCAAGTATAATAATTGTATTTATTTGCCCATTTTCCACAGAACAGTCCTCTGCGAGTGATTGTTCATATCTATGTAGCCGAGTGTGTGTATGGCGTACTGGAGTGATTACTACACTGGCCAACGAATTGACTCTTTGGCTTAACTGGTAGCGCTCAGGCATCACAATGTCAGAGTGGGTGGTTCGAGCCCAGGACTGGGCAGTCTCAATGTCGGTTCTTCTGGCCTGTAATGGCCTAGTAGGTTATCCCAGGTTTGTAGCCAAAATGGTTGTTGTAAAAAATAGTTATGCAGAAAATGAACAATTCTTCTCACGAGTGTGCTGAATGCTGCTCGAGCAGATATTTGAGAGCAGATTTTTGAAAGTGGAATATGTGGCCGAGTTGACTCTTTGGCTTAATAGGTAGCACTCATTGATCACGTTGTCAGAGTGGGCGGCTCGATTCCCGAGCTAGGTAGTTTCAACACTGTTACATGCATTATTCGTGCCTGAAGCAAAAAGCTAATTGACAATGTACCTTGTCACATTTATCAGACTCCATAGGGAATATTAACCAAAAATTAAATACAAATTGACAGGAATTCATATCCCAAAGTGATTAGAAATATGAATTAGAAATTAGAAATACATTCCACCTGGTCTTACCTAATTCACTGATTGCTTTATCAATGGCACTCCCTCCTCTTTTCTCTCACCACACTCACACTATGAGTTATGTAATAAATCTGAGCGATCCATCATCTGATAAAGCTGGTTATAAATTCCGCGAATGGAGAAATCATGTATGATATACTGCGCTTGAGCTCACAGCGGATCATCCATCAACCTCACCTGACCCTTCAAGTGCTACCCATGACCATAACCCTCTTTAATCCATTTTAGTAGCAAAGCGACAAGATCAGACAGTTAAGCGAGATATAAAGACAAAATTCCCGTATTTTTATTTTGGCTTCTTAATATGACCATATGATGTAAACATGTCCATAGGCTAGTTCTGCTGCGCATACACCAGTTAAGCTAGATATAGAGACGAAATTCCCGTATTTTTTATTTTTGACAAGGTTGTCCAAAATTAGAAATCAGGAATTTCGTCTCTATATCTAGCTTAATTAATTAATAATTAATTAATTAATTGATTGATTGATTGATTGATTGATTGATTGATTGATTGATTGATTGATTGATTGATTGATTGATTGATTGATTGAGTGCTTGATTGATTGATTGATTGATTGATTGATTGATTGATTGATTGATTGATTGAATGATTGATTGATTGATTGATTGATTGATTGATTGATTGATTGATTGATTGATTGATTGATTGACTGCTTGATGGATTATTATTGATTCGTTGATTCATTGATTGATTATTATTTGATTAATTGATTGATTGATTGATTGAGCAATTGTTTAAATAATTGATTGATGAATTGATTGAGTAGTTGATTGAATGATTGTTTTATTGATTGATTCATTGAGTCAATCAATTAATCATTCAGTCAATCGAACAATAGATCGATCGATCGCTCAATCAAGCAAGGATCATTTTCAAATGAATGAACAAGTAATCGAATGAAACAAACAATGTATGAACAAATCAATGTCTTACAAAAAAGATAGATGAATGAATGAAATAAAAAATGAAATGAATCGGGCTTTAGGCCACCTTTGTGCACATATAGGCTAAACTGGGCCAGGAGAACCTCCTGAGGATGGTGAGATGATTGAGATGACACTGTCCTCCAGACACAGGATTCGAAATTCGAGCCCTGGCGGTCTGAGGCCGAGCACGCTACCTCTCGGTCACGGAGGCTCCCCACAATACTAACTTTCACACGTGGATGGGGAAGAAACAATTTTGCTTCTTTCAAACCGCCGAGACCGGGAACCGAACCCCGGACTCTGGCGTGAAAGGCAGCGGTGCTAACCACTACCCTAGGGCCCCCGCCCATGAATGAATGAAAAAATGATTGAATGCAAAAATGAATAAATGAACATTTGCGCACCAATATTCAACATTCCAGGGGACTGAGGCAGTTGAGGTTTACAAAGAAGTTATAGCGGGAAAACATACTCGAGGAAAAGGAGATCAAAAGTAGGGGGATAAAGCAGCACCAAACTACTCGAGGGAAAAGAGATAAAAAAACTGAAGGAAGATGGTAATAATTAGACTGTTTATTGTGGAATGGATTAGATGAAAGAACAAAATAAGAAGATAAAAGTAGACAAATGGGTATTATGGCTATTGGCAGTAATTTGGATCTACAGCTACAGTCCGATTTATTAAATAATTCCAGAAAAAAATGTTCATTTATACATATTCATATTTGTTTAGTTGTCAGATTGTCCTGTCGTGTAAAGCCAATAGGGAGCATATGCTTACTTGTAGGGTGGTGCTGCATTTTGGTTTGCCAGCATTCTGCATGACGCCATTTACCGGACCCCACTGGTCTGTGTGAGATACAGTAATGTGGATTTATCTGGTGAGATCCTTTGATGACGTGATGTACGATGGACAAGCGATGACAAAAGCACTGGACGCTCCCTGACAATATACAGCAGGGATCAGTGCAATTAAGCCCTTTCAGTGCGGTGAGCGACTACAGACGTCGCAATCTGACGTGTGTAGACGTCAGATTGCGACGAACAATCTGACTACTAAAACAAATATGTATATGCATAAATGAACATTTTTTGGAGCAGTTTTGTCAACGTCAACACACCAGACTCATCGTCCTGGTAATAAATACATAAATGGAAAGGTCAGGTATGATTCACACAGCTTAAGTTCACATGAAGCCATCTACCATTCCAACCCGAACTACAGGAGGAAGAAAAACAGCTCATACTGGTTTTGACTGTCCTGTTCTGTCCTATCCTGTATCGTTCTGTTCTGTTCTGTTCTGTTCTGTTCTGTTCTGTTCTGTTCTGTTCTGTTCTGTTCTGTGCTCTGCTCTGTTCTGTTCTGTTCTGTTCTTTTCTGTTCTGTTCTGTTCTGTTCTGTTCTGTTCTGTTCTGTTCTGTTCTGTGCTCTGTTCTGTTCTGTTCTGTTCTGTTCTGTGCTCTGTTCTGTTCTGTTCTGTTCTGTTCTGTGCTCTGTTCTGTTCTGTTCTGTTCTGTTCTGTTCTGTTCTGTTCTGTTCTGGCATCCTGTCCCCTCCTGTCCTGCTCTGCTCTACTCTGCTCTGCTCTGCACTATTCTGCTTTTCTCTGTTTTGCTCTTTTCTGCTTTTCTCTGCGCTACTCTGCTCTGCTCCATTCTGCTTTGCTCGGTTTTGTTCTGCTCTGCTCTGCTCTGCTCTGCTCTGCTCTGTTCTGCTCTGTTCTGTTCTGTTCTGGTCTGTTCTGTTCTGTTCTGTTCTGTTATGTTATGTTATGTTATGTTCTGTTCTGTTCTATTCTGTTCTGTTCTGTTCTTCTCTGCTCAATTATGCTCAGCTCTGTTCTGCTCAGATCTGCTCTGCTCTTCTTTTTTATTCCTCTACGTCACCTTTTGATCCCAGTTTTATTTTATTAAACAGAGACGACTTTTTTAATCTGACCGAGCGACATGATTCACCTTGAAAGGGTGCTACATCAAGTAAGCGATGATGCAAGCTGATAATAACACTAGAATAAAAATAGTATGCCCGTACCATTGCAATACAGAGAGCGAGTCGGGTGTGCTAAATTGAACAGAATATTTGTCGGCAGGCGGTCCACTTCAAAGTGAATGCTCCAAAAAACAAGACGTATCAATTGTATTTCATTGTGTAGCTGTAAAAACAGTTATGATGAAAGGATGCATGAATGTATTGTGCCCTAGTGGATTGTCCAGAGATAAGTATAAATCTAGACTAGGAGACCCGATTCTTTTATCTTAAGATACAAAGTTTCTCGAAATAAATTATAAACGTATTGATTTATTATGAAGAAATAAAAAGAGAATGATTGCTTAAATTTATGAATACATGAATGAGTAAATGAATGAATGAATAAATGAATAAATAAAAGAATGAATAAAAGATAAAATGAATGGATGAATAAATGAATAAATAAATGAATGAATAAATGAACAAACAAACGAATACGAGAATGAATGAATAAATTAATAAATGAATAAATGAATTCTTAGTTATAAAAATAAAAGGATAAATGAATAAATAAATACTATTAATACTAATAAAAACAATAATAATAGTAAATAAAAATTAAAAAAGATTAAAAATGAACGAATGAATGAATGAATGAATGAATGAATGAATGAATGAATGAATGAATAAATTACTAGAGAGTCGGGTGGTGGCCCTGATGCAGTAATACAGCTGCCTACTTGGAGAATTAGGAATCGAGGGTTTGAACCCCACTCTGGGCTTCAATTTTCAAAGAAAAGTATTACTTCTCCGCTCACTCGTAAAGAATCAAAATTTTGGGGAGCCTCCATGACAGAGAGATGACATGCTCTTCCTCACACGCCAGGGCTCGAACTTCGAATTCTGTGTCTGGAGGGCAGTGTTGTCTCAATTAATTAATTCTTATATGTTACAGGGAACACCAATCATTTTTTATTTATACTTCTAATTGTGTGTTTTGTGAAAGGCGTCAGAGAATGTCAACCTTCACATTGTTCTACTTTAAATGATGGTGGTCCCCAAACCACAGGCGTGTCTGTGTGGCCCGAGCAGACAAACAGACTAATGTGGATTTATGTGTCCGGTTCCTTTGTATGATCACGTGACAGACGGTGACAACTAGCACTGGATGTTCTCTGATAAACTACGTCAGGGAGAAGAAGGTCACACAGGAAGTTAGGGTGTTCTGTAATAGCCAGCACAACGTAAAGCGAGACTTAGTTAAGCAGAGGAGAACAAAACAAAAAAAAGCAAAACAGGACAGAACACAGCAAAATAGAAAAAATAATAATAACAGGACAGAGCAAATAAAATAGCAGAACAGAACATAACCGACACAAAAGAACTAACTAGTAATGCAGAGCAGATGAGAAGAATGCCGAGCACAGCATGAGCTGTGCAGAGCCGAACTGAGCAGTGTAGAGCAGATCAGAACAGAACAGGCCGACACAAAAATGTCAAATCTACGCAGAAAGAAAACAACAGATATAACAAGAGCAGATTGTAGCAAATAAACGAGTGGAACAGTGTCAAAAATAAAATGGAACAAGAGCCGAAAAGCGCTAGTGGATTGTCGAATGGCATTATTCAATTCTAATAATGAAATATTATAAATCATTTCGTTGGGTAGTTCACTGGACGCGGGCCTTTGCTTCGACATGTTCTAGAATACCTAAGTCTAAGTAAAAAGATAAGCTAATTTCACAGTATTTCCAAATAAGGTAAAATAAACAACACTCTACAGATACTTTTTTGACTATCAATAATTTAAAATAGCCATATATTTGAAAGTATAATATTGCAAATACTGGAGTATGTGGCTGATAATTTTTATCATCGAGCATAAATTGTTAAAAATTATTAAATCATTAAAAAAAGGCTTTGATGATTTAAACCAACTCCTTTTGAAACATTTACACGAATTGTTGAAATTAAATAATCCAATGCTATTAATCTAAATAACTTAATATTAAATTATTAAAAACAAAATACATACATATACATGTGATAACTTTTTGATCAGCTTAATAAGCACACTTTTTCTCTTTTTCTATCAGTTTGATTTTGTGTTCTTTGTTAAATTCAGGCTTGGAGGTATACAAATGTCCTGTTATAACCCTTTGCGCCCTGAATATAAAATGTAGAGCTCCTCCATGAGATTTTTGCCAATTAGCGACCTTTTCAGCCACCAGAGGTGTGATGCTGTACGATATGCTCCCTCTAAATAACTAATGCTCCCTGGTGTTGGCACACATATAGACGTAGGCAGAGCTGAAATGAGCAGACGTTAAACGTACAATTCTCAGCGGCACATATGCTGTCTTGTATTAGTTGGCCTTGTGATTTTAACCCTTGCAACGCATAAATATATTATATGAGTCATGGAGAACATGGAGAAGTGTTTTTTTTAAATTTGCAGTCAACATAAATGGCTTTGTCAGATCTTTCCGCTTCATATGAATACCTATGTTATGTGTCTGCGGCCATCGTAAATATCTGTATTCTTTAAGTATGGTGATCAACTTGATACTCAATCTCTGACGTCTATAGACTAAATGTTAGGTCCCTTCATGCCACAAGAGATTTAATACAAGTGCGAAATGCTACAATGATGTGACAGAAACCACAAAAGATTTAATACAAGGGCGCAATGCAACAATAATACCACCAGCTAGCTAATACAAGAGGTTTTTGCCACAATAATGCCACAAGATAGCTAATACAATGGTGTAATGTCACAATAATGCCACAAGATATCTAATACAAGTGTTTTATGCCCCAATAATGCCACAAGTGAGCTAATACAATGGTGTAATGCCACAATAATGCCACACGATAACTAATACAAGTGTTCTATGCCACAATAATGCTATAAAATACCTCATACAAGGGTGTAATGCCACAATAATGCACACATTGTGCCATAAGAGACGTAATACAAAGATATAATGCCACATATCATACACATAGTTACAATATTCCTGTATTTTTCTGTATTTACCAAAAGCGGATTCTTCAGACAGTAGCCACCCTCACCTCCCCCATTTGATTTTGGCTCATTTAGGGTGGTGAGACCTTATATGGCTGATAAGCCTAATAGTTTGCTATAAAGTTTATTTCATGCTTCATATTTACCATGTTTACGTGGATAGTGGGGTATAGTGCAATATGTGATTAGAGAGGAGAATGTTACCATGTTTACGTGGATGGTGGGGTATAGTGTAATACGAGATTAGCGAGGAGAATATGATGTAATAAGTTATATGAGTATGTTGGGCAATACATGCTGTTCCCATGTCATATTGTGCAGCATTCATTGCTCATGTGAGGGTGTATTATGTTGTTAGATTGTGGCTCACAACCAGATATGTTTAGGCTTACTTTAGTAGTTATAAGTGGTTGCTATAGGCGACATAAATAATTAGAAAATAACCTGGGAAGACCTTGAGATGACCTTGACTTGACCGTTAGTGGTCAGTGTGTCATTGACCAGGCGTATATCGGTCATTGTGTGGTCACGGCCTGTCTCACTTAATCGTCCCAGGGAAGTTTTACGTCCATGACACAAAACATGGCAATGATATGGGTACACGCATGCGTGCTCACACGGTGCCCGTTCCAAATGGGCAAGTTCACAAAGTGCCGGATTCACTAGTGCCATTCAGTTCGGGTTGTCCGGTTAACCCCTTAATGCGCTAAATTAAACAATTTTAATTTGTAATAACTTCAAAGGTGACAACTACCGGTATTCGTTTAATTTGAGACCAAACGTTTGCAAATCTCGATGTTTAAACATTTACTACATTCCCAATAACAGTGCTTATAGGAACAACAAGTTTGTTTTATGATTAATGTCATGAATGAATGAATAATTTGTTTTCCTCTCACGTTGTAAAACTTCAAGTTAAAATTTATAACATTTGTCAAATTTTAGGTCAATACTCAACTTAGTGCGATTTATAATGTTATACCAAGCACAATTAGGCTTTTAAGCAGTGTCGCAGACTTGGCAGTTCTTGAGCAGTGTTACAGACTTGGTAGTTTTTGAGCAGTGTCACAGACTTGGTAGTTTTTGAGCAGTGTCACAGACTAGGTAGTTTTGAGCAGTGTCACAGACTTGGTAGTTTTTAAGCAGTGTCACAGACTTGGTAGTTTTTGAGCAGTGTCATAGGTTTGGTAGTTTTTAAGCAGTGTCACAGACTAGGTAGTTTTGAGCAGTGTCACAGATTTGGTATTTTTTGAGCAGTGTCACAGATTTAGTAGTTTTTGAGCAGTGTCACAGACCTGGTATGTTTTGACCAGTGTCACAGAATTGGTTGACGTCTGGTGCTTGCTTGGTTTCTATGGCTGTAATTGATATGTCGCTCATATTATTTGTTTGTATTGTAGGGATTTTAGTATAGGTAGTCAATTTAAATTGACTTTGCATATGTATTCAATACATATGTATTCAAATATAAGCTTTAAATGTCAAACGTGAAATATCAAAGCAACAATGATTAAATACATTTAGATATTATTCCTCTACTTATATAGCTACACATTCACCATGCTTGTCCTTCGTCTCTGTCTCTGTTATTATACACAGGGGAGACTCGGACAAAACTAGCCACATGGGACACAGACTGTCCTGCAGCACAGATTATGAAGGTTGTCAGTAAAACACCCGGAATACACATTGACCTCTCGTAAAAACAAAACAAATAAAACCCATTTGATTAAGTTAGAATAATGTTACAAAATTACACCGCTATGAACTCTAAATACGCAAAACATATCACAGCTTTAGCAAAAATACAATACCATCCGATAGATTTGGTGAGAATAAAGTTACCAGATTACACTGTTGTGAACTCTAAGTACTAAAACGCATTACAGCGTCTGCTGTGACATTGTGGGCGAAGAGTAGCTCAATCCCGTCAAACTCCAGTACTGGACTTAGGCTGGTTCAATCCTTACAACGTTTAAACATGTGTGTATAACCATGAAGACCAAGCGTGTTTTTTTTTCAATTTGAAATCATCCTAAATGTCTTTATAGTTAGCTCTTTCTGGTTCAGTTGAATACCTATGATATGGGGCTACGACCAATTTGTTTAATTATTTTTAGCGTGGGGATCGTCAGAATCTGACGTCTTTAGACGTCAGATTCTGACGTCTAAGCACTGTCCCCGCACTAAAATGGTTGATTCAGGTGCAGACATTTACCACGGAATAATTCAGTGTGTGTGTTCATGTCATCAATGGTCATGGTGAGGTGATTAATATAATAGGCTACAACTGTAATAATATCATAATGTAAACAGAAAATTAATGTCAATATAAATGGTAAATGTCTGGGAGGTTCACCCAGCAATAAACCAGTGAAGATAGTTACACACTGTACATGTAGCAACAGCGAAAGCCATTGATTCATTCCTCTCGTTTATATGTCAAATTACGCAACGGTTAATGAAGAATCACACAATTTTCAGTGAATATAAGTGATAAAAATCGATTATTGCATTTACAACTTAAGCAATAACTATTGATCTCATTGGTGAGACCCTAATTATTGGGCGAAGGAATGTGTTGCAAATGAATATGAACACAACAAATGAATGCCCTATCAAACCCGAATGAGGCTGAAGTCATACTTAGATCAAAATACAAGCATACCTCTATGGAAGTATGCACATCAAAGGAAGTACTTCGATCTGGGGACGTACTCGACTTGATCGGAACTACGTTTACAGCCAATCCCCGCACCGTAATTTATTTTACGAAATAATAATGATTGTAGACCCAGTACATAAGTATTCAAATGAGGCAAAGAGAGCTAAATAAGACATGTATGATGATTTCAAATCTTACTGGTTGAGATCACATTTTACCTTTAACATATTTAAAATGTGCTAATAAAAAATGAAAACACAAATATATGCGGCACCGGCGGTTAAAGGGTCAAATATAGGTCTATCACATTAAAAAAATATATATATATTGAATGGTGCATTTTGCAGCTGAGAAGGACAATTAAGTGATGGGAGCAGACGCTGACGTCATGGCACAGACAGCTACACTGACATCGACACAGACGTAGTGACAGATTTTAGCCGAGACTGCCTCCCTGGATAATCACTGACTTCAGATCATGTGACAGCTGACCTTTAACCGACCTACACCATACCATAAAATGCTCAATTATCACCCGCTCACCGGAAGAAGTCAAAGATCCTCAGGACGAGATTTAGACGTGAGGAGACGAAAACACACAGTGACGTCATAATATGTGGGTGATGATAGGCTGGTTGTCACAAGGTCATTTCGCTGATACTGACCTTTGGAGGTCGAATCTCGGATCAGGACGTCATCACAATCCCTTGAAGTGTGTGATCTTGTCATGTATGAAAAAAACATCTTCCCGGCAGCAAGTCTTAAAACAGCGAGGCCGTCAAACCAAGCGACCTCAGCCTTGTGGAGGAAGATGGATAAAACGGAAAACAGGTTTGCAACGGTTAATATCAACATCCAGTAAACATAACACATTTGTATAACATTTATAAAATGGCGGCCCAACGTCGATGACGTTGGGCCGGCGTTGTCTAAATGTTATACACATGTTTTGTTCTAGTGTTCTTACATAGGATAGTTTAACCTTTAACTCATTAACCACCGGTGCCGCGTATTGTCGGGTTTTTATTTTTTACTGGCATATCAAGTACCACCTTTTAAACATGTTAAAGAAAAAATGTGACCATAATCAGCAATATTTGAAAACAGTTGACCTTCATTTTTTCAAATCTAAATAATTTTCACTCACTTGAAGTTAAGGAAATTGACAAACGCCCCTCGGTAAATCTATTAATGTCATCCATTTCAGAGTCCATTATTGCAGTGTACAAAGGATATTGGAATATGAGTTTTCACGTTGTTTCCACATTGACATTAATGGGTATGCGACGCCAACAGGTAAGACTTGGTAGTGTATGTACTCCTCAAAATCCCTGCCTCAACTGCCTTGGGGGTGGGGGGGGGGGGGGGGGTTAAGACAACTATAGGCGTTGTCGACGATTAAAGGGTTAAGTGTAACAGGTCTCTAATATGTCACACCATGTAGATTTACACTCCATTTACTGACATTTTCACGCTTGTTTTTGTAAAAGATAATGGCAACTGTCAATCCGAATGCTAATCTCTGGGAGTGTGGTTAACATGTTCCAACATATGGCGTCCAAAGTCAGTTCCTGCACTGGAAGGGTTATTATTAATATCATACATATTAGAAGTTCAAAGATGAAACATCTAGGATTTGTCTGGGAGTTGGAGCTCCATATATGTCGGCCTCAATCCAAGTTTTATCAATATCATTGGATTTTGATACATTTCAAATAACATACAAGGAACAACTTACCTTAGTGGCTCATTCTGTCCTGATACAGGTTACGGGTTCAAATAATGTATCGAAAGGGATGTTCTTATTGATGTATGGCTATGTAGTTCTTTAAAAATCTGTTTAGATGGGATATAAGGGGTTATGCCGCTTACACAAAGTGCAGATGGTAGAGGTAAAATACCATTCCCTAATTTAGCACAAATGTTTAAGCGACCGCAGAGAGTATGCTACAAACACGCATGGGGGCCATGCTGGGGTGATACACTGGAATATTTTTTGGGGATCATCAAACCTGTTAGTTGGTACAACGATAATGTATTGCATCAACATCCATAATGATTAATGGTGTGTTTACATACACAGATGTTTGAAAATAAGGGATAGCAAGCCAAGCCTAGTATTCATACATTTGCTATTGGTCTTGTAACATGTGTACCCATTGATAATTGCGAATTCAGGAGTTCATTAACTTTAAAATATTTATCTCATGTAGTGTGATGATCTGTATATGATTTGTAAACTTTAAGATTTGAGCGAAGCTTTCGTTGAATAAATGATAACGTATATTGTGAACACTCTCCATTTTATGTAATAACTTTCTATTGCAATGAGAAGAAGAAGAATATTAATAAAATTTGTAATGCGCGCAAATCTAGTCTAAGTGACGATGTGATAAGTGGGTACATATTTAGCACATAACATTGACTACAAAGGGCGATAGCAATAGCAATAGCAATAGCAGCTGTATATATTTTGGTAATATTTTTTTCTAGTTTGTATTGGAGAGCGACTTGACTTGAATTAATGTGCTAGTCGTACTCGGGTAATTAAAAAATACACATGCTTACGTGTACAATACAAAGCAACACCGTACTGAATCATCAATATTTTGCTGATATAAAATATACCTGCTAAGCCAATTGAGTTTTCACAGTAATCAGTCCCGAATTATGAGGTGAGATAAATGTTTGCTAGGACACAGAATTTTTTTTATTGTATCCGTGAGTCACACTGATCATCTTGATATGTCACATGACATGGTTAATCAATGATTAATAAAAACAAAATTTTTGGGGGAATGCCCCCGGACCCCCCCTCCCCCCCGTTTGGCACACCATTTTCTGACACTTCCGTTGTAAGCTATTGTCCACACTGATCATTTTGATGTGCTACATGACATGTTTCATCAAATGTATAACACAATTATAATTTAAGAATGGCGCTGAATTGGTACTTTACATGTCATCATGTAAAAATGCGAAAAAAATTGGTAAAAATATCTCTAAAAAATTGGCACCAAAGTTTTTATTGTTCAGTAGCTCTCTCTGAGTGAGAAAAAGGATGCTGCCACAAATTACCATTATGTGCAAAAATAAAGACATATGCCACTGCACTATCTTGTGGAATACCTCAGACAGCTCAAAAAGGACTTAACGTTTAAATGGTCAACACACACTCCATTCTCTCATTACTAATCACCGACAGTTATTCCGTGATATGACGCTAGTCATGCTGGTCGTGGAGGATTATAAGAGAGTTTGGGTGGGGGTCGCGATGACAAGGGGACTGTCAGGTAGACTGTGGACGAAAATAATCAGACGTAGCATTAAAAATAAACTAAATCGCTGCTAATTCCCCTCTGGCTTTAATCCTGATTCAATGCAAGTAATCATTTCCCTCCTTATTCATCAACCCTTTCCATTCAATTCTCATTCAAAATAACCTCTTTGTCTGTACAAAACAGTGGTAGCCTTGAAGCACTGAAACATTTTACATAGACCAAGATACCTTTTTTAATATAAAGTCATCATAATTATGGTGGTTTTAGGGATGGTAATGTCGCATTGCGTGGTATGAGATAATCAGCTGACGTAAGGCGGAGGCAGATGTTATACCTAAGTTTTTTCATCGCTTATCAGACATTAAATGAAAAGAGACATAACACATTGTACTATGAATCATAGTACATAAAAAGTCTACTTTCATGATATTATAATTATTATTATTATATTATTATTCAGATGACGAAAGTGTTATTAAATCAAATTATTTACAGCGTTCCAAAAAAATCTAAATCAAAATGTATTTGCAATAGATGTTCAGCCATTTTCAAATTATTGAGATTTCACCAAAGTGTCTTTTTTAAAATAACTTTAATTCAATACAAAACTCAAGTAGCCAATGGAGAACGATAAGTCTCTAATAAGAGACAGTATGTGATTATATATTGATTATATATTGTATATATTGAGGGCTGAGGCGACTCTGAGACTGCTCTACAAATAATATACAGCTAATAAGTTTACACTCAAAGCGCTGACATGTTTCATATAAATCGAAAGAAACGAGTTCTCACTCAATTTGAAATCATCATACATGTCTTCGTTAACCTATCTGCTTCATTTGAATTTCTATGTTATGGGAAAACGGCCATTATAGATATTTTACTCTTTCAGTGTGAGTATCGACTTCAGACGCCAACATAATTATGGCGTCTGAAGTCATTTCCTGCATTAGAGGGGTTAATATTATTACCATGTATGCGAATGTGTTGTTTCAGCCGTCGTCATTGTCTGGTCTTGCTTTCTACTAAAAACGAGATCTTTTTATATCGTTATCAAGACAAGACAAGACAAGACAAGACAAGACCTTGGGTTCAAAAAGAACATGCTTATTTGCCATTAAAACACTCTATTACATTATTTTCTTTGTTCGACCACTACTTCCTCTGCCAGGAATGGAGAGTTATGTTTTTGTTGATCAAGTACAAACCAATTATCATGGTATGCCTATGGTGTTATAATTTTTCAGGTGCGGCGAATTCTCTTAATTATCATTGATCCTCATTATGGTCGGGTGTGTTTTATCTCAGTTAAAACCCTCGGAGCTCTACATTTTTAGCTTTGGAAGCTAAGAATGTAGAACTTCTTGAGTTTACAGAATGTCCCCGACGATATACTTATACATTATTGCAACTGTTAGTATACATATATATGTTTAACATTTCAACTATGAAAATCATCCTATCTAGATTCATTTATTGATATATAATAACACTTATACACTTACACATTTTCGACGTGGTGATAGATAATTATTTTCCGATTAATAACTTTTGTAAAGCAAAGTAACCCGGAAAACACAAGACATCTACTCAATGTTGGATTAATGTTGGTCTACCATCTACGACGCTGGCGCAACATTGGGTCGATGTCTCTTATTTGCCTGGAAGCGTTCATAGATTTATAAATAAACGGCATTTCAGATACAATAACTGTGTCGCCCATCCACAACACACGTTGCTAATATAACCAATACCTCTGATCGCCATGGCAGATTGTGAAGGTGTGATAGTCTTTTTCCCCAGCAAACACAAACTATTTGTATAGGACCATATATTTGTATAGGGCCGTATAGGACCAACGTCGGAGACGTTGGGTCGACGTTGTATACATGTTGTACACTTGTTTTGTGTTTGCTGGGTTATTGTTGTGCAATGTTATCATACATACTTCACATTGTAATGTTGTAGTATAGGCGTCTAGATAAAATATATCAAACAAAAAATGCGGATAAATCGGCGGATAAATCGCTCTGAAATTAAATTAAAATGAAAAGCTGTTTAAATTACATCTTATTTTGAGTAATGATATATTAAAGGTCATATTTTATATTGTCCATTGTGTTTTCATGTAATACATATATTTGTAAATTACTCTTTCATTGACGAATTATTCTTCATGACAGAATAATAAAATAATATCTTGGTAGCATGTGTCACAAAATTAAATATTTACTGTGTATATTTTCGATATAGCATTTCACTTCAATACAATTATCGGGCAATTTGATATCATTATCGGACAAGTCGAGCCATGTTTTACGGATGCTGAGCCAGAGCTTTAGAAGAGAGCGTTAATACCAGAGTCACAAATCACCCTGGCCGCCAGACGATGCGCCGTTTTTCATGCAATCTGGAAAACAAGTAGGTGAAGCATCGGATTATTAATCGGTTGGTAATCTGGTTGGCATCGGCCGGACAACAGCTAGACTCCCCCACATTGGAAATTACCAAAAGGGTCAGAAAACAAGTTTAAGATGCTCAATATGTGAAATGAACGGAATTAACGACGAAATACACCCACTGCTTCACTGTGAGGAAAAGTTACTCGATTAATAATAATGACATTGTAACATTATTGCATGTTTTAAGCTGGAAAGTCAAATAACATAAAATAAAATAACAAAATAAAATAATAATACCCGTCAAGTTAGGCCTACTTCCATTAGATAATTGTAAAGGCTTCAATTGATCAGTAACACGTTATGGGGAACTTGAGATGTAGAATTGGATCACGATTACTTCAGGTTGTCTGTTTCTATCCAGATTAGTAATATGATGTGACACCAGGGGCAGCACCGCTCCACCGATCTCTATGATTGGTTGAACCATTCTGCAATATCAGTGACGTTTTTCACAGCGGGAAGCTCATCCCAGCCAATCCAGGGCTGGGGGATGTTGGTCCATGACCGCAGATGGTAGGCTAATGTTAGTCCAACAGTTGTACAACTTATCACCTTTGCTTGGAATATTATTCAACCCACTAAACACAACACGTTAATACGATGCTGATATAATGTTGGGCCAGCGTCACATACGATGACCCATAATTGAACCAGCATTGCATCAACGAAAGGAGGTAGCGCCTTAATCGCATTCAGATTTGTTTGAATGGTGAATGAAAAAAAAACTTCAATAGCGCCTAGTTCCTCGTAGGGCCGAGCACAGAGGCGCAATCCATTCTTATCAAATTCCAAAGAAACATGGTCGTCTTCGGGAGTCGGGACGCAGAAGAGCTAGGGCGGGAAAGCCAGATCGAAGAGATGCGTTTACAGGGTGGAAATAATTTGGTAGATATAATGTATCATATCGCTGCTACTGCTCTGCCATATAGAGAGATATAAATGTTCAGCTAACTGACAAATTATCACTTGAATCTAATGCTTACTGGTCATAGAAAACAGATAGATCTCCTCTACCTCGTGAATGAGAGTGAAAACTAGATAGCGACGTCAAAAGCATCGACAAAGTGATAAATCATCTGTTAACCCTTTACCCTTTAAAACGCTGAATATTTTTATAAATTATGAAGACCAAAGGGTTTTTTCAATTTAAAATCATCATAAATGTCTTAGTTAAATGAAATGAATCGGGCTTTAGGCCACCTTTGTGCACATATAGGCTAAACTGGGCCAGGAGAACCTCCTGAGGCTGGTGAGATGATTGAGATGACACTGTCCTCCAGACACAGGATTCTAAATTCGAGCCCTGGCGGTCTGAGGCCGAGCACGCTACCTCTCGGTCACGGAGGCTCCCTACAATACTGACTTTCACACGTGGATGGGGAAGAAACATTTTTGTTTCTTTCAAACCGCCGAGACCGGGAACCGAACCCCGGACTCTGGCGCGAAAGGCAGCGGTGCTAACCACTACCCTAGGGCCCCCCTGACATGAGATTCTGACGTCCAAAGTCAGTCCCCGCGCTGGAAGGGTTATCTCCTAATCTCACGTGCAGATAGGAACCCTGTGGTGCCGCGGAGATGGGCGGTGAAGCGCTGACAACAAACGATATGTGAATTCCTGCGCGTGTGTGAGTGATACGGTTCTCACTGCACGCCACTACATAACACCCTGTTAAACCCTTTAGCTGCCAGGAAAGTGAATTAATATTTCACCAAAATTAAAATGTCAATCATGGCAGCCGATATTACTTAAGTAAAAATAAAGACTAATATGAATGTAAATTGGTCCGAATTTCACACCTGAACTAAAAATGACCAGAATTCATCAAATACCCGAGGAAAACAGTTGAATTCACACAAAACCCAAGTCTAGTATATCTAATTAAGCATATCGAGAACGCCCTTGTTTTGATTTATTATTCCACTTTATTGATTTTTCTTTGATATATGTCATGCGCTGCACAGTAGTATAAGGGAAACTTGAGAAGTGATAGAAAATCTAGGTGGTTTAGATTTTCACCCACTTAAAGTTGTGTCTCGTTACCACGACCCACAACTTTAAGTGAGTGAAAATCAATCATATTTACTAAATTTGGGACCGAACATTGACAAATATTGATGTTTCAAAACTCATTTAATTCGTGCTTAGTGTGTTAAGGGTTAACACTTACAGCGCGTGGATCGACTTTAGTCGTCAGAATCTGACGTCACGTCAGTTTCTGACGTCTAAAGTCGATCCCCGCACTGTAAGAGTAAAAATATTTATAATGGACGTAGACCCATAAGAAAGGTATTCAAATGAATCAGAAAGATCTAATTAGGAAATTTATTATGATTGCGAATTGAATAAAACCCTTGGTCTCCATGGCTTATACACAAATATTTCAGGGCGTCAAGGGTTATAAGGCGATATGGAATCAGGTAGTATACTACTATATCATCAGTTACCCCTACGTTTGAGACTAAATATTTGCAAATCGTGATGTATACACACCGATTCCATTCCCAATAACAGTAATTTAATTGGCTAACACAACGGATTAAAACGACTGTAGTCGTGCTGAGCCATACAAGCCGTGAATCACATTTTACGACTTGTACTGGATGAAGACGACTTATAGTTGGTGACAAATGAAAAGAAGACATTGCTTATAATTAATAAACAATTCAAGGAATATTTAGTTCTCAAAAACTTATATCTTAGGAGAAGAAGTAGTTCTTCAGAGATTCAAAATGATGCTTTGATGCAACTTGAGGGTTTAGAGGGTTACGGTTTAGGACGTTATGTGGAATCTTGTAGTGTACTACCATATCATCTCTACTCCACCCACCAGTGCCCCATAACGCCCATCTACTGCCTGTTACACTTTGATGTCGTCACTTCCTCTCTACATGATGACATACAGCACATGTGCATGACCTCTTGTATTGACCTTGATGTTCCATTACAAATATACATAATTTAAATCAAAATGCAGACACAGATCATGTAGCTGTCTACAAATGAAATCTGTGAAAAAAAACACAGCGGGAATTAATGATTAATCTCAACCTAGAATCAACATAGTTGGAAAAAATGCACGTCTACCCAGGTAATAGAAAAACATATAATGAACAAAACTTTTGATAAATATGTTCTTGTCAGGCTGTATGATGGATGTCTGATACACGTCGTCTAATATTAGACTAATTTCCACGATTTTTTTTATCCTGGGACTATTCGCTAAACGTTTTGAATTCGTGAATTTAGAGTACAAAAAAACAGTTGTCTTCAAAAATACAAATATTTTCCCTGAAAGCTTTGTCATGTCAACTGTAAGCCATTATTAACGCATCATAATTACTATATATGATCATTTTAAAGCTGCATAACTGTTTTGTTTATTTCATTCAAACGATTAATCCATGGAGAATGGTGTTTTATTTTGTTATTTTACTGCCCGGTTACTGTGCTATTAAGGATTTAATTTTGTTGTTTTTTAATAGTGTTGCCCCACCAAAACAAGCCTGCTCACAGCTGAGTAAGACATACTGTCTATATAATCAGGACATTAAAAGTACCAAGTGGCTGATAACGGTCATCATAGAAAAAAGAGAGGAAGACTTTTAAAATTATTGTTATTTTTTAAGTGATCATAGATACATTTCACAGTACAACGTGTATTGTCTCATATCAGTTAAACATATCTAGAAGTCATTACTTTGTGTGATATGGATGATATCTGCATGTAATGTCATGTTTAATATCGGTACCGGTATAGAAAATGTCACTCACTTAAAAAAATAGAACTTTATTTCAGTATGGTGCTTTTAAGTGTGGGCCAGCATCAGAGCCTTTGGCCCGCCATTAAGACGCTCTCCCAGACCGTGAGAAATTGTACTCGGAATAACCATCAAATTGAGTGATGTAAATCATCGTTTTCGCTCTTTGGATTTTCGTGATTTTCTTGAAAAACATTTGCATTTTTTTATTAGGTATCTCATGGACATTTCAAAATATAGTCAAAGTTTATTTTATTTTATCGTAAATTATCACATGCAGTGATATATATCGCACTATACGGTAAAATAAAATACTATTTAAAAACATCAGACTTTACTGTAACCGATTTGACCCAGTATCCGACATCTAACCCAGTATCTCAGCCAACACAGGCATTGATCCAATGGCAGAGTAAGGCCGCCCATCGTCTGCGGTATTGGCCCAACAATTTGCCGATTCAGTTCAACGTATGTGTTTGCTATTAAGGGGGTGGTTTCGTGCTGGCCAATGTAACATAATATGGCCAATAACCTTACCGCTATTACATGAAGATTGTACACACACCGAATCACTACTTGATAATACTTGATGGTGTACCGCATGGTGAACTAATTCCGCTACATTTACCCAGTTTTAGTGCATTTATAAGGCCTTTAAAACAATAGCAATGATTGTTTTGTACGTTTTAGGTTATTTTAATCGAAATAAACAAAACAGTTATGCAGCTTTAAAGTAGCGCGAATGACAGTTTTCGTTAAAATCGCGAAATAATTCTCCTGAGCTTTGCAAATTAAAACTGATTGATAGCATATAAAATGTAGGCAATGCATTTCCTATCCTGAAGTTTATTCTGATACTGCTATTCATTCATCATATTTCTCAAGAAACAAAACACCCACTCGTCGATCATATATCACAGCAAAAGTCAAAGTTGACACTTTTTCATTAATTTGTAGCTGCTATTTGATGACGCAATTCTCGGCTGGAAGTCAGTGAAATAAACGTACTGAAAATTAACATGACATTGCCAAAGTTTAGTTATTTGATTTATTTTACCTTTTCCAATTCACCCAATAATCTGTCCCTTTAACCCTTAAAGCGCTGATTTTTTCTATATAAAACATTGCGACCAAAGAGGGTTTTTTCAATTTAATCATCAGAAATGTCTTAGTTAGATCTTTCTGATTCATTTGAATACCTAAGTAATGGGTCTGCGGCCATTATACATATTTTACCATTTCAGTGCGGGGATCGACTTTAGACGTCAGAATCTGACGTCTAATCTGACGTCTAATGTCGATCCCCGCACTGAAAAGGGTGAATATGTGTTTACATAATGTTCATCGACACCAAATAAGCTAGTCCAACTTCACTACAACATTACGGTATCATGTACATATTACAATCTCTGGTTGGAATCTGATCATGCTTGTTTTTTTCACCACAGCAGTGTCAGTGTTGCCTTTTCCCCCCACCCATGGTTCACTGAATGAATGTCAATGTCATCAATCTCACTAGAACATCACCAATACGGCCATGTAAAGGCAATCAGCAGTAACTGCTCACTTTACAAGTAATCAGTTACTGTGTTTTTTCTTTGTGGGTACTGTGAAAGCAAACAGCAGTAACCTGGTAACTGCTTTCTGGTCCAGCAATCAGCTGTTGGCCTTTGCATTGCTGCAGATGGTGTTATTGTTGATGAAGATGGATTATCTTTTCACTAATTCATTTTTTTCCTGCAATTTATAATCCTAATCCATTTGGTTTTGTTTCTAGATCAATCTTACTGGTGCTGACATTCACTCCCAGGCAATCACACTATGAGAGCACAGGAAGTGTGGAATACTTGTGGCTTGATTAATTAGAAACTGAAATATTCTCAAGCCATCCACATCGTTTCTTAGTGGGGGCCCTGGTGTAATTAGACCCCCCCCCCCGTTCTGGCATTCAGGGTTGACAGAAACGGACGTTTCTTCGCCGCTCACTCGTAAGAGTCATTATTGGCGGAGCTATTGTAAGGTAGCGTGCTCGGCCTCAGACGGTCTGAGTTTTGCATCTTGTGTCTGAAAGGCGCTGTCATCTCATTCATTTTATCATCCTCATGATGTTATCTTGAGCCACATTAGCCTATATGTGCACACAGGTGGCCTAAAACCCACTCATTTATCCATTCATTGCACATCGCTTCTCTACAAAATGTAAATCAAGTGTTAACCCATTAACCGCCAAACTGTTAAATTTGAATTTTCACCCACTTTAAGACGCGATCCACAACTTCAAGTGAGTGAAAATTATACAGATTTGACAAAATGGAGGTCACCTCTTTTCAAATCTTGCTAGTTGATTTTATCTTAAACATATTTAAAATGTGGTACCTAATGTGCTAATACAATAAAATGAAAACCCGAATATATGCGGCACCGGCGGTTAAAGGGTTAAATTGAAGATGCCAGTCGTCTAAGTTATTGCAAAATATTGCGTTTTTTCAACTTTACAAAATTATTTGATGAATAAGCGTGCTTGAATTAAACGTAATTGGCATGTTAAGCACTCCATGGTGTTTTTAAAATGTTTATAAACGTTAAGTTATTTCTTACCAACAAAAACAAAACACTGCGACTCAGCTTAACCCTTACAGCTCTGACATAATGTTTATGTAAACCAAGAGACCAAAGGGTTTTTTTCGATTTGAAATCAGCATAAATGTGATGGGATCCAGTGCTGGGATCGACTTCAGACGTCAGAATCTGACGTCTATGGACGTCGAATTCGGACGACTAAAGTCTGTCCCCGCGCTGAAATAATTAACGATTAATGTACATTATTGGCTCACGTCTGGTTTCGTGTGGGTTTATTTGTAGCGAGTTCATTTGTTTAACCCTTTAACCGCTGATGCCGCATATATTCGGGTTTTCATTTTTTATTTGCAAATTAAGTACCACCTTTTAAACATGTTAAAGATAAAATGTGACATCAATCAGCAATATTTGCAAACAGTTGACGTCCATTTTGTCAAATCTGAATAATTCTCACTCACTTGAAGTTGTGGATCGCGTCAGCGAGACACAACTTCAAGTGGGTGAAAATTCCGATTGAATAATTTAGTGGTTAGAGAGTTATTATGCTGGTTGAACTCTTGACAGATGGAACGTGTTTTTCGTCGAATTATTTTGCTTAAAACATATATAATTCCTGTTTACTATGTGATAAGTACAGTTATCGATTCAGGAATAACTACACATATAATGTATGTTACACCACTCAATGATACCTACCTCTTTAGGGGTTTTGTCAAGTTAGAAAAAAATCCGAAAATCCCAGAAAAACTTAGAAGTGGGTGGGTGGGTCAAGCCCCAACTCAGATTTTTTTATTTTTATTTTGTAATTTTTTGTGTTTTTTTGTGTTGTTTTCATGTTTCCAAAAAGTTTGTCTGTCCAATCCGAGTTTTTCTCGGAATTTTATATTTTTTTAACTTGACAAGACCCCTTGATAGCTTCTACAGCTTCTAGCCCAAATGGCCTCAAGCAATGAATGGATACACCATCCCCATTACGCCACCCTATCATACTGCAAGTCTTATTGACAGAAGTAATTAAGCATAAATAAATATCCAGAGACTCACTTCCTAAAAACACTCAGTCAATATCGGATGTTTTTTTACGAAAACAAAGTCATGACCGAGTAGGCTAGTAGAGACAAGATCTAAAACGAGATCTACAAAAGCAAAACCAGACTGAAAGCCAGATATTTTATTGACATAAATAAAATTGATTGTGAACCTAATTGTCATAGAGATGATAAAGATATATGTATATGTATATACAAGATGTTAAATTTTCAAAATCACATGAAAATATATATGGTACTTAGAGTTAATTAAGTGTTCTGTGGCTTTGTCACAATAAAACATGGATATTCCGAGAATGTAAATTATAACTATTTGAAATAAAATTAAATTGGGGTCTATCATTCTGTTGTCGCACCGAAACCAGATATAGAAGAGGCACTATAAGGTTTATACCAGAACTAGTGCATAATCTATATAATATCTCGTCAGCCCTCGCGCTGTGCGCTCCCTCTACGGCACTGGAATGATGATGTAATAGTCAGGCAGAATATTGCCAAAAATGCCCTTAACTTGGAATTTCATACAGGAGTTCATTTTTTGACTGATTTAGGTCCCAAAAGGTCTCAAGACATCATTTCCGCCTGATGTGGAAACAGTTACAAAGTGGCATTTTTTTAATTAGCATTTTTTTAAAATGGCCGCCATGCAAACTGTAAAATCTCGAATACGCCATATCTCATGAAATATTTCATCGATTTTGACGATCTTTGAGGCAATTACCACTAAACAAATGAAAACAAGTTGATTTATGAATATTTCACATTCACAATAGGTCAAGTTCAAGGTCAAAATGAAATACCAAGGTCATTTAATGACCTAAGAAGGCTACAAATATTTCTTTCCGACTTCCCAATGGTCTAATTTGCAGATAACTAGCATATTCTCGCTGGTAGATCCGTAGTATGTTTATATTGAATAATGTACATACTTTTTTTACATAATGTTACATTGTAAACTATAGATCAAAGGTCAATTTAAAGGTCAACGTCGATTCACTCGCGTTAATGTATTAACGGTAATTTATCAACATGAGCTAATCCTGTTAGAACAATTTTTTAAAAGAATATGAATAAACGATGGGTTTATTAGAAGTTTTTCCCATATATTACTATGTTAATAATAAAAATAAAGAAATGATAATAACAATATGTTAATAATAAAAATAAATAAATGACAATAACAACGATAAGTAGATGCCTGATAAATTTGTTTTAATTGTCACAAAAAAGTACAACAATACTGACAAAAAGTGTGAAACTTCTACATGATTGACAACCATCACCAATTAACTGATGCAATCATGGACGAGGAGTAAAATAGAATATCATTCCTGAATTGGGATGAACAGTATGGGTATTACAACACTGATTTCTCCTTGGCATGCCACATAATATGGTACATCCCTTTAGTGATTTACTACATGAGAAATTCGATGATTTGCAAGAATTGCAACTACATTTAATGAGTTTTAAGACAAAAAGCAATGCTCTGCATCATAAGGCCCGGTTTAGCCCATATGTGCACAAAGGTGCCCTAAAACCTCATTCATTTAATTTCGTTTTACAAAAACGTAAATATTTAGTGTGTCAGCTTTATTATACATTAGACAAAACCGGGACACACGAATAATGTAAGTTATAATTAATTAATATATATTTTTACAGGGAACACCAATCATTTGCTGATTTATACTTTCAATTGTATGTTTTGTGAAAGGCATCAGAGAATGTCAACCTTCACATTGTTCTACTGTAAATGATGGTGGTCCCCAAACCACAGGCGGGTCTGTGTGACCCGAGCAGACAAACAGAATAATGTGGATTTATGTGTCCTGTTCCTTTGTGTGATCACGTGACAGACGGTGACAACTACCACTGGATGTTCTCTGATAAACTACGTCAGGGAGAAGAAGGTCACACAGGAAGTTAGGGTGTTCCGTCATAGCAAGCACAACGTAAAGCGAGGCTTAGTTAAGCAGAGGAGAACAAAACAAACAAAAGCAAAACAGGACAGAACACAGCAAACTAGGAAAGATAGTAATAACAGGACAGAACAAATAAAATAGCAGAACAGAACAGAACATAACCGACACAGAAGAACTAATATTAGTAATGCAGAGCAGATAGGAAAAATACCGAGCACAGCATGAGCCGAACTGAACAGCATAAAGCAGATCAGAACAGAGCAGACCGACACAAAAATGTCGAATCTACACAGAAAAGAAAAGAGCTTAAACAACAGATATAACAAGAACAGATGGTAACAAATAAGCGAGTGGAACAGTGTCAAAAACAAAATGGAACAAGAGCCGAGAAGCGCTAGTCGATTACCGAATGGCATTATTCAATCATAATAATGAGATATTATGAATCATTTCGCTGGGTAGTTCACTGGACGCGACCCTTTGCTTGGAAATGTTCTAGGATACCTAAGTCTAAGTAAAAAAAAAGATTAAAAAAACTATTTCTAAGTAATTGCACAGTACAGTAATGTATTTCTAAATAAGATAAAATAAACAACACATGTATCTTTTTGAAAATCAATAATTTAAAATAGCCATATATTTGAAAGTGTAATTGTGATGTGTCGTGGGATTTGGGATGGACTTCATTAACGCAGAAGAAACAACAACAACAAGAAGTAGCAGTTTGATGGAATGTATTCATAAAACAATACTGGTACTACAATAACTGGTTCTGTGATGCTGATTTGTGCTGGTGAATCTATAAATATATACATATTGCTAGGCAATGACAAGCATGCTGGCTTATATTTTGAGGCCTACTGTAAGGTCAATACATTAAACAGGATTATAGCAATATATAATAATTAGAGCAATGTAACAAATATAACAGCATTGATCTTTCATTTTACAAAGGTTAAATAATAGAAATAACTTTAGCCTGATTACAATTCTGAATAAATGGTAAGTTTCGACAAGGTTTAAATATGCCCAATCACTTACGAATGTTGGCCCAATTATTCTTGTAACAGACACTGAATATTGGCTGCTAACACGTTATCATACTGCATATCATTCCTGGGCTATGAATCTCCCTTTAGCTTGGGGTTCATCTAGGCCAAGTTCACTGGACGCTGCCAGGGCCTGATTGCCTCAGGCCCCTCTCTGTCGGAGCAAGGCCTCTTTAAAGTCAAAGACATCTCACTCTGACCAAGGCTAATCGTATCTGCGCTGGTCAAGCAGAAAGAGGTCAACGAACTCACCTGTCATGAGTAAACTAAATATCGGAAATTCCGTGACTGGAACAAATTACAAAATGCCTACTGTCAGTAACAGTAATATTGGAAATACTGGAGTAATTTTATTTTAAATGTGTTTGATAATTTTGGTCATGGAGCTTCAATTATTAATAATTATTCAAACCAACTCCTTTTCATGCATTTACAAGAGTTGTTGAAATTAAATTATTCAATGGTATTAATTTAAATAATCTAATACTAAATTATTAAATTATTAAATATACACGTGATAACTTTTTGACGAGATCATCGAGCTTAATAAATGCCATATTTCCCTTTTTTTCCCTCAGTTTGACTAGTTTTCTTTGTTAAATTCAGGCTTGAATGTATTAAAATGCCCTGTTATAACCCTTTGCGCCCTGAAAACAATATGTAGAACTCCTCCATAAGACTTACTTTCAGTTAGTGACCTTCTCAGCCACCAGAGGTCGTGCTGAGTGTGATAATGTACGAGATGCTCCCTATAAATAACTAATGCTCCCTGGTCTTAAAACACATAAATATGTAGCCAGAGCTGAAAAGTGCAGACGTTAAACGTACAATTCTCAGCGTCACATATGCTGTCTTATATTAGTTGGCCTTGTGATTTCAACCCTTGAAACGCTGAAATATATTGTATAAGCCATGGAGAACATGGAGAAGTGGGTTTTTTAATTTGAAATCAACATAAATGTGTTAGTTATAGCTCTTACCGCTTCATATGAATACCTATGTTATGAGTCCACGGCCAATGTAAATATGCATACTCTTTCCGTACGGTGATCAACATAATAACTTCAATATCTGACGTCTATAGAAGTCAGATGCTGACATCTCAAAGCGGTCTCCGCACTGAAAAGATTAAAAGAAATCTAATCTGGCACAATAATGCCACAAGATAGCTAATACAAATGGTGTAATGTCACAGTAGTGCCACAAAATATATAATATAAGTGTTTATTGCCACACTAATGCCACAGTAATGCTTTAAAACAGTAGCCACCCCATCCCTTTTGATTTCGGTTCACTTAGAGTGGTGAGACCTTATATGGCTAATAGCCCTAATGGTTGGCTATAAAGTTTACATAACAGAGTTGATATTTTTATGAAACTGTGTTAGTGTGATATTCATGTGTAGGCCGTGTACTGTAGTGTCATTTCTATGATATCTGTGAGTGAAATAATTTTATACTTCGTATTTGCCATGTTTACGTGGATGGTGGAGTATAGCGTAATATGATATTAGAGAAGAGAATATGATGTAGTAAGTTATATGAGTATGTTGTGCAGTACATGATGTGCCCATGTGAGATAGTGTAGCATTCACTGCTCATGTAAGGCTGTATTCTGTTGTTAGATTGTGGCTCACAGCCAGATATGTGAAGGCCTACTTCAGTTTTTTTAAGTGGTTGCTGTAAGTGAAATAAATAATCAGAACCTGGGAAGACCTTGAGATGACCTTGACTTGACCGTTAGTTGACAGTGTGTCATTGATCAGGCGTGTAGCGGTCATTGTGTGGTCACGGACTGTCTCACTTAGTCGGCCCAGGCGATGTTTTACGTCCATGACACAAAACATTGCAATGATATGGGAACACGCATGCGTGCTCACACAGTGACGAGTTTAAATGGGCAAGTTCACAAAGTACGGATTCACTATAGTGCCATTCATTTCGGGTTGTCTGTAACCCCTTAATGCGCTAAATTAAACAATTGAAAATTCACCCACTTCAAAGGTGACAATTACCGGTATTCGTTTAATTTGAGACCAAACGTTTGCAAATCTCGATGTTTAAACATGCACTTCATTCCCAATAACAGTGCTTATAGGGTCAAGATGGTTGTTTTATGATTATTGTCTTGAATGAATGAATATTTGTCTTTCCCTCACGATGTAAAACTTCAAGTAAAAAGTTATAACATTTGTCAAATTTTAGGTCGATAATCAACTTAGTGCGATTTATAATTTTATACTAAACACAAGTAAGTTTTTGGACAGTGTCACAGACTTGGTCGTTTTTGAGCAGTGTCACAGATTTAGTAGTTTTTGAGCACTGTCACAGACCAGGTAGTTTTTGAGCAGTGACACAGATTTCGTAGTTTTTGAGCAGTGTCACAGACTTGGTAGTGTTTGAGGAGTGTCACAAACTTGGTAGTTTTTGAGGAGTGTCACAAACTTGGTAGTTTTTGTGCAGTGTCACAGACTTGGTAGTTTATGAGCAGTGTCACAGACTTGGTAGTTTTTCAGCAGTGTCACAGACTTGTTAGTTTTTGAGCCGCGTCACAGACTTGGTAGTTTTTGAGCAGTGTCACAGACTTGGTAGTTTTTGAGCAGTGTCACAGACTTGGTAGTTTTTCAGCAGTGTCACAGACTTGGTAGTTTTTGAGCAGTGTCACAGACTTGGTAGTTTTTCAGCAGTGTCACAGACTTGGTAGTTTTTGAGCCGCGTCACAGACTTGGTAGTTTTTAAGCAGTGTCACAGACTTGGTAGTTTTTGAGCAGTGTCACAGACTTGGTAGTTTTTCAGCAGTGTCACAGACTTGGTAGTTTTTGAGCCGCGTCACAGACTTGGTAGTTTTTGAGCAGTGTCACAGACTTGGTAGTTTTTGAGCAGTGTCACAGACTTGGTAGTTTTTGAGCAGTGTCACAGACTTGGTAGTTTTTCAGCAGTGTCACAGACTTGGTAGTTTTTGAGCCGCGTCACAGACTTGGTAGTTTTTGAGCAGTGTCACAGACTTGGTAGTTTTTGAGCAGTGTCACAGACTTGGTAGTTTTTGAGCCGCGTCACAGACTTGGTAGTTTTTGAGCAGTGTCACAGACTTGGTAGTTTTTCAGCAGTGTCACAGACTTGGTAGTTTTTGAGCAGTGTCACACACTTGGTAGTTTTTGAGCAGTGTCACAAACTTGGTAGTTTTTCAGCAGTGTCACAGACTTGGTAGTTTTTGAGCAGTGTCACAGACTTGGTAGTTTTTGAGCCGCGTCACAGACTTGGTAGTTTTTGAGCAGTGTCACAGACTTGGTAGTTTTTGAGCAGTGTCACAGACTTGGTAGTTTTTCAGCAGTGTCACAGACTTGGTAGTTTTTCAGCAGTGTCACAGACTTGGTAGTTTTTGAGCCGCGTCACAGACTTGGTAGTTTTTGAGCAGTGTCACAGACTTGGTAGTTTTTGAGCAGTGTCACAGACTTGGTAGTTTTTGAGCAGTGTCACAGACTTGGTAGTTTTTCAGCAGTGTCACAGACTTGGTAGTTTTTGAGCCGCGTCACAGACTTGGTAGTTTTTGAGCAGTGTCACAGACTTGGTAGTTTTTGAGCAGTGTCACAGACTTGGTAGTTTTTGAGCAGTGTCACAGACTTGGTAGTTTTTGAGCCGCGTCACAGACTTGGTAGTTTTTCAGCAGTGTCACAGACTTGGTAGTTTTTGAGCAGTGTCACAGACTTGGTAGTTTTTGAGCAGTGTCACAGACTTGGTAGTTTTTGAGCCGCGTCACAGACTTGGTAGTTTTTGAGCAGTGTCACAGACTTGGTAGTTTTTGAGCAGTGTCACAGACTTGGTAGTTTTTGAGCAGTGTTACAGACTTGGTAGTTTTTGAGCAGTGTCAGAGACTTGGTAGTTTTTGAGCAGTGTCACAGACTTGGTAGTTTTTGAGCCGCGTCACAGACTTGGTAGTTTTTGAGCAGTGTCACAGACTTGGTAGTTTTTGAGCAGTGTCACAGACTTGGTAGTTTTTGAGCAGTGTCACAGACTTGGTAGTTTTTGAGCCGCGTCACAGACTTGGTAGTTTTTCAGCAGTGTCACAGACTTGGTAGTTTTTGAGCAGTGTCACAGACTTGGTAGTTTTTGAGCAGTGTCACAGACTTGGTAGTTTTTGAGCCGCGTCACAGACTTGGTAGTTTTTGAGCAGTGTCACATACTTGGTAGTTTTTGAGCCGCGTCACAGACTTGGTAGTTTTTGAGCAGTGTCACAGACTTGGTAGTTTTTGAGCCGCGTCACAGACTTGGTTGGACGTCTGGTGTTTGCTTGGTTTCTATGTCTGTGATCGACATGTCGCTCATAATATTTGTTTGTATTGTAGGGATTTTAGTACAGGTAGTCAATTTAAATTGACTATGCTATTCTACATATGTATTCGAATATAAGCTGTACCTGTCAAGCACGCAATGTGAAAGTCACCATGATTAAATACATTCAGGTATTACGTCACAACTTCTCTATTTATATAGCTACACATTCCCCATGTTTGTCCTTCGTCTCTGTCTCTGTTATTATACACAGGGGAGACTCGGGAAAAACCAGCCACATGGGACACATATTGTCAGTAAAATCACCCGGAATACACATTGACCTCTCGCAAAACAAAACAAATATCATCCGTTTGATTAGGTGAGAATAAAGTTACATGAACTCTAAGTACGCAAAACACATCACAGCTTTAGCAAAAATACAATACCAAATATACAATACCATCCGTTAGGTTTGGTGAGAAGAAAGTTACCAGATTACACTGTTGTGAACTCTAAGTACTAAAACGCATTACAGCCTCAGTTGTGACATTGTGGGCGACGAGAAATATAATCCCATCAAACCCGGAACTGGACTTAGGCTGGTTTGAACCTGACAACGCTGAAACATGTGTGTATAGCCATGAAGACCAAACGTGTTTTTTTTCAATTTGAAGTCATCATAAATGACTCCGGTTTATTTTAATACCTATGTTATGGGGCTACGGCCATACAATTTGTTTAATTATTGTTAGTGCGGGGACCGTCTTTAGACGTCAGAATCTGACGTCTCAAGACGTCAGATTCTGACGTCTTAAGACGGTCCCCGCACTGAAAGGGTTGATTCCGGTTCAAACATTTACTATTCTGTGAAACGCATTGACGTCACTCGGTGAAAACAAGATTACATAAGAACCCTCCCCCATACTTCATTGTAATAACCAGCTCGGTGAAAAGAAAGGAGGTCGAAGACTCACAGAATGAGTTTGATTCAGTGTTGGTGTTCATGTCACCCGTGGTCATTGCGAGGTGATTAATATAATAGGCTACAACTGAAATTAGATCATAATGTAAACGGCAAATTAATGTCAATATCAATGATAAATGTCTGGGAAGTTGCTCAGTATTACACCAACGTATGTCCAGTTCTAGACGTCAAAATCTGACGTCTATAGACGTCAGATATTGACGTCTCGAGTCGATCCCCACACTAAAAGAGTACAATGGTCGTACAGACATAGCACATGTATTCGAATGAAGCGAAAAGAGCTAACTAAGACATTTATGATGATTTCAAAATGATAAAAAGCTCTTTAGTCTTCATAGCTTATACAAAAATATAACAGCATCCTAAGGGTTAAAATCACGAATAAAACTAGTATAAGACGGTATCTCTGCCGCTGATAATTGTACGTTTAACGTCTGTTCATTTCAGCTGTGGTTACGTCTTAATATGTGACAGCACCAGGGATCATTAGTTATTTAGAGGGAGCATCTCGTACATTTTCACACTCAGCACGACCTCTGGTGGCTGAGAAGGTCACCCCATGCACACCCGAACCAAAACAGTTTCTAGACGGTGGCCGCCTATAACAGAGCTCCAGTTCTGAAGTTTGAACATTGAAATAACTTTGCCCATATCGACAACATTCTTTGCTAGTATTCCGGTGTCATATAACCATGACTGTGGAGCAAAGACGGTGCCTGAGACACCACACACAGTTCATTATTCACAACACTAATAATAATGCAAACTGTAAAGAACAACTGAAGGCGTCTTCTTCTGAAGTGTTGTAAATTGGCCTGCTAACAATCTCTCCCTGGATACTCCCAAATCTGCCAAGGGCAAAGAATAAGATCACACATTATAACGTCAAGTTTAACTTTCAAGTTGGCAACATTAAATCCGGAATCACACAATAATCAGTAAATAGAAGTGATCAAAATGGATTATTCTACACATTAAGCAAGAGCTATTAATTTCATTAGAGATACCCTAATTATTGGGCCAAGGAATGTGTTGCAAATGAATAGGAAGCTAACAAATGAATGCCCTATCAAACCAGAATGAGGCTGAAGGCATACTTAGATCGAAATACATGCAAAGCTCTATTGAAGTATGCACATCAAATGAAGCTCTTCGCTCTGGGGTCGTACTCGACTTGAAAAGTCGGAACCTTCATGAATCACCACCGCTCTGGGTAACAATCACAAAAGCTGTCAAACCCAAATCGAAATATAATCTTGACCCTTTCCGTGCGGGGACCGTCTTCATACGTCAGAATCTGACGTCACACACCGCACATATTGCATATATTGGCCTATATTATCGACACAGGCCGATGGGCCTATAGTGTTAATAAATAAAACATCTATCTAACAATCCATAAACGTCAGATTTTGACGTATAAAAACGATCCCCGCACTGAAAGAATTTAAATATTTCTAATGGCTGTGGACCCATAACACAGTTATTCAAATGAAACAGAAAGAGCTAACTAAGACACTTTTGATTAAAGTAAGTAAGTAAGTAAAATATTTGCTTTACTTCACTTTTCGGCCAGTATGGCCATTTAAGTGAAAATTCCAGGTATTACAATATCCCATATTGTATAGTTAAAGTAGTAAAGGAAAGACAAAGCCAATAAAGGCTGAAACTATGAACAAAATGAGGTCACGACATCCGCCTGCGCACGCACCCACAACCTGATTGAGGAATATCCGGGGACATCAAGGCAGATCGTGACGTCATATCCGTTCTGCTGATAACCTCACACCACGCCATGTGACAATGTATCAATCAGATGGCTAACAGTCAAGAGACGTTCACCTAATGTTGGATTAATGCTGGTACACCGCCGGCGACGTTGGACCGACTTTAAATCATCTTGTTTATTAGTGAGTGAATATCTACTTCGCTTTCTGCAAAAGAAAGGCAAAATCACGACAGAAAGAAGCCCGAAATCGGGACTATGACCTTCTCTCATCGAATCATAGAGCACAGTACCATAGACAGCACTACACACCCCATACCTTTGAATAGTTTGGAATACTGCATATATATATATATGCACGACCTCAATAAAAACAATTCACCCGACAGGATTCGAACCCAGTACCTGTGAGTTCTGAGTCACAGGCTGATCGAATGAGCTATCTGGGTTGGCAAATGATTGAATATTTGTGTGATGCATAAAGAGAACAACCTCTGTCATTCTATTGTTGGATTACTGTCTGGGACGTTGTTCAACATTAAGCCAGTATTGGGCGGACGTCTAGTATCTGCTTGGTAGCTATAATACCAGTCCTAAACTCCAGTCTAGCCTGCTAATCACGACAAAATATATTTTATTAGCCGATTAATTCACTATTATTGGGAATTAAATGAAATAAATGTTTAATCATCAACATTTGTAAATGGTTGATTTCAAGTTAAGCAAATAGGAGTAATTTTCAGCCAGTTCAGATTATGGATCGCGGCAGTGAGACACAACCTAAAATTGTTGAAAATTTAATTTAATTTGCTTAGCAGAATAAGGGTTTATAACTGACTCTGTGTGGGATACAAAGTACAAAGTATGTAATCGTTGCCATTCGTAAAGTTGTGCCCCAAAAATCCGTGCTCGAACGATCGATTGTGCAATGAATTACTGCGTCATTGCTCGATCAATGATATTATTTTATGATGACAGATTTATATCTGATCGCAATCATGCCCTAACATGGGGATTTAGACGCCAGTCTTCATCGGCGAATTTATCACGACGAGAACTATGATTGAATAAGTGACCTGCCTGCATCCAGACACCAAACACATTATAAGGAGTGTGTTTGACATTCAGAAAACACCTATTTTATCCATATTGCGAGATGCAGGCAGGCAGGCAGGCAGGCTGACTACCCGTACATAGCTAGCTCTATCCATCAATGCCCGTCGTCTGGCTATTCCTAATTGGTCAGCTCTGGCACCGTTACTCCTTGTGTTTTTATCCATCTCACTCGGAATGGTCAACATATTGAATTAGACCTGTAGCACACGATGTGCTTGCTAAACTATTTAGTACATTGTAGTCACCGAACATAGTCAATCTTTTAGAAACACTCACATTTTGCCTTAAACATCAGTGTCATTGTTTGCTGCTATGTGGTTTACCCTTACACTACCGCATCTGATTTGGAGCATTTCAGGTTTTCATCATCAATCGTCTAATGAACTACTATTCTGCGCGAAAAAGAAACAAATATTTTTTGCACACCATCGATATGTAAGGGTATATCTACCAATTTGTAAAGTGGTAGATACACCGTTTCGTATCCGTGGCTGGAAAAATTGGCACCAATCAGGGATGGATGCCGAGTAAAAAAGGACAGGGTCACATAATGATAAAAAAGGTTCATACATATGAAATCAGAGAAAAACACTGCACAGAGTGTGATATGGGCTTATACAGATATACGTCTCACAGTGAAAACCACTACACAGAGTGTTATATGGGCTGATACAGATATAAGTCTCATACTGAAAACCACCACACAGAGTGTCATATGGAGTGATACCGATGTACGTCTCATAGCGAGAACCGGAGTGTGCTATGGAATGATATATGCCTCACAGTGGCAACCACTGCATGGACTGTGAGAAAAAACATGAGATGGTTTATGTGGGAAAACTATATATGAGATCAGTATTGACGTCGTCGTAGACAGAATAGTTAATATGTGGGTGGTGATAGGCTGGTTGTCACAAAGTCATTTCGCTAATGCTGACCTCTGAAGGTCAAATCTCAGAGGCGGACGTCCTCACAAATCCCTAGAAGTGTGTGATCTTGTCATGTATGAAAAAAACATCTTCCCGGCAGCAAGTCTTAATACAGCGAGGCCGTCAAACCAAGCGACCTCAGGAGTAGCCAGCCTTGTGGAGGAAGATGGATAAAACGGAAAACAGGTTTGCAACGGTTAATATCAACATCCAGTAAACATAACACATTTGTATAACATTTAGACAACGCCGGCCCAACGTCGATGACGTTGGACCGGCGTTGTCTAAATGTTATACACATGTTTTGTGTTCACTGGGATCTAGTGTTCTTACTTAGGATAGTTCAACCCTTAACCCTTTAACCACCGGTGCCGCGTATATTCAGGTTTTCATTTGTTATTAGCATATTAAGTACCACCTTTTAAACATGTTAAAAATAAAATGTGACAATAATCAGCAATATTTGCAAACAGATGACCTTCATTTTTTCAAATCTAAATAATTTTCACTCACTTGAAGTTATGGAAATTGACAAACGCCCCTCGGTAAATCTATTAATGTCATCCATTTTTCACGTTGTTTCCACATTGACATTAATCGGTATGAGACGCCAACAGATAAGACTTGGTAGTGTATGTACTCCTCAAAATCCTCAACAGCCTTGGGGGTGGGGGGGGGGGGGGTAATTTAAGACAACTATAGGCGTTGTCGACGAATCAAGGGTTAAGTGTAACAGGTCTTTAATATGTCACACCATGTAGATTTACACTTCATTTAGTGAAAATTTCATGCTTGTTTTTGCAAAAGATAATGGCAACTGTCGATCCGAATGCTAATCTCTGGGAGTGTGGTTAACATGTTCCAACATATGGCGTCCAAAGTCAGTTCCTGCACTAGATGGGTTATTATTAATATCATACATATTAGAAGTTCAAAGATGAAACATCTAGGATTTGTCTGGGAGTTGGAGCTCCATATATGTCGGCCTCAATCCAAGTTTTATCAATATCATTGGATTTTGATAAATTTCAAATAACATACAAGGCACAACTTACTTTAGTGGCTCATTCTGTCCTGATACAGGTTATGGGTTCAAATAATGTATCGAAAGGAAAGTTATTATTGATGTATGGCTATGTAGTTCTTTAAAAATCTGTTTAGATGGGCTATAAGGGGTTATGCCGCCTGTCACAACGCTTACACAAAGTGAAGATGGTAGAGGTAAAATACCATTCCCTAATTTAGCACAATTTTAACATGTTTAAGCGACCGCAGAGAGTAGGCTACAAAGTCGCATGGGGGCCATGCTGGGGTGTTACACTGGAATGTTTTTTTGGGATCATCAAACCTGTTAGTTGGTACAGCGATAATGTATTGCATCAACATCCATAATGATTATTGTTGTGTTCACATACACATATGTTTGAAAATAAGGGATAGCAAGCCAAGCCTAGTATTCATACAATGGATAGTGGTCTTGTAATATGTATACCCGTTGATAATTGCGAATTCAGGGATTCCATTAACTTTAAAATATTGATCTCATGTAGTGTGATGATCTGTATATGATTTGTAAACTTTAAAATTTGAGCGAAGCTTTCGTTGAATAAATGATAACGTATTTTGTGAACACTCTCCATTTTGAGTAATAACTTTCTATTGGAATAAAAAGAATAATAATATTAATAAAATTTGTAAAGCGCGCAAATCTAGTCTAAGTGACGATGTGATAAGTGGGTACATATTTAGCACATTACATTGACTACAAAGGGCAATAGCAGCTCGTCTTATGTGTGTCTTGTATATATTTTGTTAATATTTTTTTCTAGTCTGTATTGCAGAGCTACTTGACTTGAATTAAAGTGCTGGTCGTACTCGGGTAATTAAAAAATACACATGCTTACATGTACAATACAAAGCAACACCGTACTGAATCATCAATGTTTTGCTGATATAAAATATACCTGCTTAGCCAATTGAGTTTTCACAGTAATCAGTCCCAAATTATGAGGTAACTGTTTGCTAGGACACTGAGTCACACTGATCATTTTGATATGTCACATGACATGGTTGATCAATGATTAATAAAAACAAAATTTTGGGGGGAATGCCCCCGGACCTCCACCCCCCGTTTGGCACACCGTTTTTCTGACACTTCCGTTGTAAGCCATTGTTCACACTGATCATTTTGATGTGCTACATGACATGTTTTATCAAATTTATAACACAATTATAATTTAAGAATGGCGCTGAACTGGTACTTTACATGTCATCATGTAAAAAGGCGAAAAAAATTGGCAAAAATATCTTTAAAAAATTGGCACGAAAGTTTTTATTGCTCAGTAGCTCTCTCTGAGTGAGAAAAATGATGGGGCTACAAATTATCATTATGTGCAAAAATGAAGACATATGCCCCTGCACTATCTTGTGGAATACTGAAGAATTAATACCTCGGACAGCTCAAAAAGGACCTCAAGTTTAAATGGTCAACACACACTCCATTCTCTCATTACTAATCACCGACAGTTATTCCGTGATATGACGCTAGTCATGCTGGTCGTGGAGGATTATAAGAGAGTTTGGGTGGGGGTCGCGATGACAAGGGGACTGTCAGGTAGACTGTGGACGAAAATAATCAGACGTAGCATTAAAAATAAACTGAATCGCTGCTAATTCCCCTCTGGCTTTAATCCTGATTCAATGCAAGTAATCATTTCCCTCCCTATTCATCAACCCTTTCCATTCTAGGGACTCATTCAAAATAACCTCTTTGTCTGTACAAAACAGTGGTAGCCCTAGAAGCACTGAAACATTTTTATATAGACCAAGATACCGTTTTTCAATATGAAGTCATCATAATTATGGTGGTTTTAGGGATGGTAATGTCGCATTGCGTGGTATGAGATGATCAGCTGACGTAAGGTGGGGGCAGATGTTATATCTAAGTTTTTTCATCGCTTATCAGACATTAAATGAAAAGAGACATAACACATTGTACTATGAATCATAGTATATAAAAAGTGTACTTTCATGATATTATGATTATTTATTTTAAACATACACGTTATGATACATAATAAAACTTTTAATTTTGAAATGCAACAAATGACGAAAGTGTTATTAAATCAAATTATTTACAGCGTTCCAAAAAAATCTAAATCAAAATGTGTTTGCAATAAATGTTCAGCCATTTTCAAATTATTGAGATTTCACCAAAGTGCCTATTTTAAAATAACTTTAATTTAATACAAAACTCAAGTAGCCACTGGAGAACGCTAAGTCTCCAATTAGAGACAGTATGTGATTATATGATGTGCTATCAGCTGCATATTATATTGAGGGCTGAGGCGACTCTGAGGCTGCTCTACAAATAATATACAGTGTCTAAGTTTACACTCAAAGCGCTCACATGTTTCATACAAACCAGTAAAAACGAGTTTTATTTTCAATTTGAAATCATCCTAAATGTCTTTATTAGTTCTAGCCCCAGTGGCTGAAACAGGTTTCAGCCACTGATTGACCGCGCACAAAATCGTGGGACATTTCTGTGGACTGTCAATTAGGAAAATATCGGGAGTAATCAGGTCAAACATAGTTTTTTAGAATCAGTAGCATTTCAGTTCCATTCCCGCATGCTAGGCTCAGAGGTCGCACAGTCATTAAAAAGTTATGGGGATTTTTCGGACTTTGGGGTCACTGCCATGTTGGATTTTTCGGGTAAAGCAAATACATCCAACCACAGCCTCGGAGAGGACGACACGGCAAGGTTAGCTCTTTCGGCTTCATTTGAATACATATGTGATGGATCTACGGCCATTATAGATATTTTACTCTTTCAGTGTGGGTATCGACTTTAGACGCCAACATAATTATGGCGTCTGAAGTCATTTCCTGCACTAGAAGGGCTAATATTATTATCATATATGCGTCGTCATTGTCTGGTCCTGAAAAAAAGAACATGCACATTTGCCAATAAAACACTCCACTACATTATTTTCTTTGTCCGATCACTACTTCCTATGCCGGGAATGGAGAGTTATGTTTTTGTTGATCAAGTACAAACCAATTATGATGGTAGACCTACAGTGATATAATTTGTCAGGTGTGGCGTAGCTGTTAATTATGATGGATTCTTATTATGGTCGAATCTGTTGGATGTCAGTTAAAACCGTCGGAGCTCTACATCCTTAGCTTCAAAAGCTAAGAATGTAGAGCTCCTTGAGTTTTATTCTATACAGAATGTCTCCGACGATATACATATACAATATTACAACGGTTTGTATATATATATACACATAGTAACGGTTTTTTAACATTTTAACTATGAAATTCATCATATATAGATTAATTTATTGAGCCTTTTCATAATAACACTAATATAATTTTCCAAGTGGTGATAGATAAATAATTGCCGAAAGGATTCATAACTTTTGTAAATTAAAGTAACCCAGAAAACACAAGACATTCAGCCAATGTTGGACCAATGTTTGTCCACCGTCTACGACGCTGGCCCAACATTGGGTCAATGTCTCTTGTTTGCTGGGAAGCGTTCATAGATTTACGAATAAATAGTATTTCAGATACAATCACTTGTCGCACATCCACAACACACGTTGTTAATAGCGTCACGACTTCGTCCCGTTCTGAAAATACCTCTGATCCACCTTGCAGATCGTGATGGTGTGACAGGCCTTTATTGTTGTGCAATGTTATCATATATGCTTCACATTGTAATGTTGTAGTTTAGTCGTCTAGATAAAATATATCAAACAAAAAATGCGGATAAATCGGCGAATAAATCGTTCTGAAATTAAATTAAAATGAAAAGCTGTTTAAATTACATCTGGTTTTTAGTAATGATTAATGTCAGAGTTGTTTTATGATTTTTCTCTTTTTAATATACTAAAGGTCATATTTTCTATTGTCCATTGTGTGTTCATGTAATACATATATTTGTAAATTACTCTATCATTGACGAATTATTCTTCATGAGTAATAAAATAATATCTTGGTAGCATGTGTCACAAAATTAAAAAAATACTGTGTATATTTTCAATATAGCATTTCACTGCGATACAATTATCGGGCAATTCGATCTCCATGTTTTACGGATGCTGAGCCAGAGCTTTAGAAGAGAGCGTTAATGCCTGAGTCACAAATAACCCTGGCCGCCGGACGATGCGCCGATTTCCATGCAATGTGGAAAACGTGTGGGTGAAGCATCGGATTATTAAACGGTTGGTAATCTGGTTGGCATCAGCTAGACTTCCCCATATTGGAAATTACCAAAACAAGTTTAAGATGCTCAATATTGACGACGAAATACACCCACTGCTTCACTGTGAGGAAAAGTTACTCAATTATTAATAATGACATTGTAACATTATTGCATGTTTTAAACTGGAAAGTCAAATAACATAAAATAAAATAACAAAATAAAATAATAATACCCGTCAAGTTAGGCCTACTTCCATTAGATAATTGTAAAGGCTTCAATCGATTCAATTTATTTTTGTGTCACATGTGTACTGTATTTTGTAGTACACATACACCTTATCTCTCAACAACACCCTCAATATTGTTACAAAGATGGTATATATATTAACGTGACTAAAATAAACTGCATTGATTTAAACAGTTTCGCTAGTCTCAGTCATGAATTCTGGATAAGAAGTCAGGAGGGCCTGGCAGTGTATAATAAATCTGACTGAATGCTCAGGTTTCCTCACGTTCCCCACCAAGTAACAAGTTATGGGGAAATTGAGATGTAGAATTGGATCACGATTACTTCGGGTTGTCTGTTTCCATCCAGATTAGTAATATGATGTGACACCAGGGGCAGCACCGCTCTACCAATCTCTATGATTGGTTGAGACGGTCCGCTATATCAGGGACGTATTTCACAGCGGGAAGCTCATCCCAGCCAATCCAAGACTTAGGATGGATGTTGGGCCATGGTCATAGACAGTCATAGACTAATGTCAGGCCAACAGTTGTACAACGTCTCATCTTTGCTTGTCATGATATTCAACCCACCAACCACAACAGGTTGATACAAGGCTGGTTTAATGTTGGGCCAGCGTCAGAGACGGTGGGCCAGCATTAAACTGACATTGTTTCAACTTGTTTTTATCAAGGTGTTGTGTTCGAAGAAAGGTAGCGCCTTAATCTCATTCAGATCTGTTTGAATGTTGAATCAAATTGAAACTTCTATATCGCCTAGCTCTTTGGAGAGCCGAGCTCAGATTGGAGAAATGCGTTTACAGTGTGGAAATAAGTTGATCTAAAATATAATCAGATGCAAATGTTCAGCGGGTTGACAAATTATTGTTTAAATGTTTACTGGTCATATAAAACAGATAGATCTCATCTACTTCGTGAATGCGAGTGAAAACTAGATAGCGACGTCAAAAGCATCGACAAAGTGACAAATCATCTGTTAACCCTTTAACCTTTTACACGCTAAAATATTATTTGATAACCTATAAAGACTAAAGGTTTTTTTCAATTTGAAATCATCATAAATGTCTTAGTTAGCTCTTTCTGCTTCATTTGAATACCTATGTTATGGGTCTACGACCATTATATATATTTTACTCTTTCAGAGCGGGGAATGTCTTTACCATCATAATCAGACGTCCACTGACGTGAGATTCTGACGTCCAAAGTCAGTCCCCGCGCTGAAAGGGTTTTCCTATAATCTCACGTGCTGATAGAAACCCTGTGGTGCCGCGGAGATGGGCGGTAATGCGGCTGACAACAAACAATCTGTGAATTCCTGCGCGTGTGTGAGTGATATGGTTCTCACTGCACGCCACTACATAACACCCTGTTTAACCCTTTAGCTGCCAGGAAAGCGAATTATAATTCTACCAAAATAAAAATGCAAATCATGGCAACTACTATTTAAAATTATTCAAATGAAAATCAGGACTAATCTAGGATTCCTTGCACGCCGTATGCGGCATGCGCTAAGCGTTATGCGTTATGCGGCAAAAATCGCTACAACATATTACAGTAGGTATGATTCCTTACACACGATATCGGTGTACGGTATGCGGTATGCGGTATGTGGCAAATCGAATCCCTCCATATAGCAATCTATGCGGCATCCGAATGCAGGATCGGACGGGGAGATCCACGAATGACGTCAATTAACTATGACATTCCAGAACATCCCCGTCACTTTGTTTATTTGATTACTGTGGGTCACGTACTTTAAAAAATCAGGTCTGAAGGAGTGCTCATAACTGATGGAGTATTTAAAGTTGGTTGTTTGGTAGTTGGTTGGTTAGTTGATTGGTTGGTTGGTTGGTTGGTTATTTGGTTGGCTGGTTGGATGGATAGTTGGTTGTTTGGCTGGCTGATTACTTGATTGGTTGGTTGGTTGGTTGATTACTTGGTTGGTTGGTTGGTTGGTTGATTACTTGGTTGGTTGGTTGGTTGGTTGGTTATTTAGTTGGCTGATTAGATGGGTAGTTGGTTGTTTGGCTGGTTGATTACTTGGTTGGTTGGTTGGTTGATTACTTGGTTGGTTGGTTATTTGGTTGGCTGATTAGTTGGGTAGTTGGTTGTTTGGTTGGCTTATTACTTGGTTGGTTAGTTGGTTGGTTGGTTGGTTGGTTGGTTGGTTGGTTGGTTGGTTGGTTGGTTGGTTGGTCGGTCGGTCGGTCGGTTGGTTGTTTGGTTGGTTGATTGGTTTTGTGGTCAGGGTGAGAGTTAGGGTCCATGGTTTGGGACGGGTAAGGGTTCCAGTAACTGGTGCCCATAAAACCCGGTATCAAACTGTCAACCGTACTCTCATCATACCCCCTTCAAGGGCCTTTCAATGTTCCCAACCTAGTGCACTGACCGAGGAGAAGTATAGCCTGATTTATAAAAAGGAAAACAATCATACTAATTGATATAAATTTTACCTCATCTAATGCATTTATTATTGTAGTCAGATCCTGACTTGAGTCGGATCCGGTAACCGTTGGGTTGTCCAGTGGGACTTTCCCCAATCTACTTCTCACCAAGGGATCACGTAGATTTTGTCGCCTTTTAAATGCTGTTACGCACCATTTATACAGGATGTTTGGATGTTCCACTTTAAGTTTATTGAAGGAAGTCTTCACTAATTTAGCTGCCTCCACCGCAGTTGCAGAGAAGGTGATAACAAAGGGGGTGACGCCACCATCCTTAGGGGAAGGTACCGTATTTAAGCCAAATGGAGAATACATTTTCAGGGCTAATTGCCACTTCCTTTCCGCCCAATCTTATTTAGAGTTATATCTCCCGTATTCTTCAATACTTCAAGATACAACACTCTTAGATGGGTCGCCCTGCAGCTCCCAGAGTTAAAGTGTGTGGCAACTGCTGTGTCCTTCTTGAGGCGTACATCCGAACGATGTATTTTTATCCTTTTTCTGAAGGAGAGCCCAGTTTCCCCCACATATAATTTAATGCATTTTGAACAAACTATACAGTCAATACCGTTAGTTGAATCACAATCTTGTGTGGTGGGAATTTGAATTTGATTTCCAGCATCCAGTACGCCCCCCATGGTTTTACCACTCTCTACACGTTGGTTGGTTAGCTGGATATTTGGTTGGCTGGTTGGATGGCTGACTGTTGGTTGGTCATTTGGTTGATTTGTTGGTTGGTTAGTGGGTTGGTCGGATGGTTGACTGGCTGGTCGGTTTATTATATGGTTATTTTGAGGAAGGCTCAGCAGAAAAAGAACGAAAAAATTACCGCATTCTTTATTAAAGAAATCACACATGCCGCATACAGTACCGCATAACGCATAATGCATAACGCATGCCGCATACCTCATGTAAGGAATCCTAGCTTTAAAGGAATCACATATGCCACATACCGTACCGCATAACGCATAATGTATAACGCATGTATGCTGCTTGCTGACAAAAGTTTTTATTTCGAATAAACATGTTAAACATAGTTTTAATCTATTCGAAACGATTTCAAGTTATTTTGTTTATTTCCTGTATAATCATGTTAATTATGACAAGTGGTTTTGAATTAATATAACAAGATGATGATACATTCTAACCACTATAAATTTGCTTTATTACCACAATTGCAATTAACAACGTCCTAATATTCAGGTATTACATCATCATAGCTCCATTCAGGTTGTGAATTGCTCCGCATCTCACACCTGAACTAAAAATGACCCGAATTCATCAAATACCCAAAGAAACGACCTGAATTCAGACAAAACCCAGATCAAGTATTTCGAATTAAGCAGATCGAGAACGCCTTTATTTTGATGTATTATTCCACTTTATTGATTTTTCTTCGATATAGGCCCATGTCATACGCTGCATTATAGTATTAGGAAACAGAAGAAGTGGCATCAAATTTAGGTAGTATAAATTTGTACCGACTTGTAGTTTTGTCTCGCTACTACGACCCACAACTTAAAGTGAGTGAAAATCATTGAGATTTGCTAAATTTGGGACCGAACATTTGCAAATATTGATGTTTAAAAACATATTTAATTCGTGCTAAGTGTAAGGATTTACACTTACAACGCTGGGATATACTTTAGATGTCAGATTCCAACGTCCAAAGTCGCTACCGCACTGTAAGAGCATTTGGTCGTAGAACCATAACATAGGTATTCAAATGAATCACAAAGATATAATTAAGACATTTACATTTCGAATTGAATACAACCCTTGGTCTCCGTGGCTTATACAAAAATAATTCAGCGCTTCTAGAATTAAAAGGCCATGTGGAATCTGGTAGTATACTACTATATCTGTTACCTCCAATTTTGGGACTAAATATTTGCGAAACGTGATGTTTACACACCCATCATCACTACGCCAAGGTTCATCCGTTATAACCTTCAAGAAAAGACTGAAGACATACATATTCAAAAGGCAATATTATTCCAGAGATTGAAAACACAAGCGCTTTGCCTAGTTACAAAATCAAAAAGACTCTATATAAATAAACTAAATAATAATTTCATTTCCAATAACAGTGCTTTGATCGGCTACCACAACGGATTAAAACGACTCAAGTCGTGCTGAGCGTGTTACCCTTTCAAGCCTGTGATCTTCATCAACTACAAGCCGCGAGTTGCTATCGCAATTCAGGACTTGTAGTGTCTTTAAACGACATATAGTGGATGGCAAATAAAAAAAAAAAATTCAATGAATTTTTTTGTAAATTCAATGAATTTTTTTGTTCTCAAAACCTGAGGTTTTGGTAAATGAAATATTTCTTCAGGGATTCAAAATGATGATAGACGTTATGTGGAATCTGGTAGTATACTACCATATCATCTCTACTCCACCCACTAGTGCTCCATAACGCTCATCTACTGCCTCTTACACTTTGATGTCGTCACTTCCACTCTACATGGTGCCATACAGCACATGCGCATGACCTTTGGTATTGACCTTGATGTTCCATTACAAATATACATTAATTTAAATCAAAATGCAGACACAGATCATGTAGCTGTCTACAAATGAAATCTGTGAAAAAAAACACAGCGGGAATTAATGATTAATCTTAACCTAGGATCAACATAGTTGGAAAAAATGCACGTCTACCCAGGTAATAGAAAAACATATAATGAACAAAACTTTTGATAAATATGTTCTTGTCAGGCTGTATAATGGATGTATGATACACGTCGACTAATATTAGACTAATTTCCACGATGTGTTACAATGCTGTCAGCAGTGTCATAGACTTGGTAGTTTTTGAGCAGTGTCACAGACTTGGTAGTTATTGAGCAGTGTCATAGACTTGGTAGTTTCTGAGCAGTGTCACAGACTTGGTAGTTTTAAGCAGTGTCACAGACTTGGTAGTTTTAAGCAGTGTCACAGACTTGGTAATTTTTGAGCAGTGTCACAGACTTGGTAGTTTTTTGAGCAGTGTCACAGACTTGGTAGTTTTTGAGCTGTGTCACAGACTTGGTAATTTTTGAACAGTGTCATAGACTTGGTATTTTTTGAGCAGTGTCACAGACTTGGTAGTTTTTGAGCAGTGCCACAGACTTGGTAGTTTTTAAGCAGTGTCACAGACTTGGTAGTTTTTGAGCAGTGTCACAGACAGAGGTAGTCAATTTAAATTATGCTATACTACATATTGTCTGTATTCGAATATAATCTGTACATGTCGAACATGAAAATTCAAAGCAACCATAATCAAATACATTTAGTTAGTACATCGCAATCCCTACAATTCCCCATGTTTGTCCTTCGTCTCTGTCTCTGTTATTATACACAGGTTAGACTCGGGCAAAACCAGCCACATGGGACACAGATTGTCCTGTAGTACTAATTATGACGTTTGTCAGTTAAAGCACCCGGAGTACACATTGACCTCTCGCAAAAAACAAAACAAATATCATCCTTTTGATCAAGTGAGAATAACGTTACAAAATTGCACCTCTATGAACTCTAAGTACGCAAAACACATCACAGCTTTAGCAAAAATACAATACCATCCTTTGGATATAGTGGGAATAAAGTTACAAGATTACACTGTTGTGAACTCTAAGTACTAAAACGCATTAAGGTTTCAGCTGTGACATTGTGGGCGACGAGAAACTCATTCCATCAAACTCCAGAACTGGACCTAGCTGGTTCAATCATTATCACGTAAAACATGTGTGTATAACCATGGAGACCAAATGTGGTTTTTTTCCATTTGAAGTCATCATAAATGACTCCGGTTTATATTAGTACCTATGTTATGGGGTTACGGCCATACAATTTGTTTAATTATTGTTAGTGCGGGGACCGTTTTTAGACGTCAGAATCTGACGTCTTAAGACGTCAGATTCTGACGTCTTAAGACGGTCCCCGCACTGAAAGGGTTGATTCATTTACATTTACTTTTACTATTCTGTGAAACGCATTGACTTCACTCGGTGAAAACAAGATTATATAAGAACCCTCCCCCATACTTCATTGTATTAGCCAGCTCGGTGAAAAGAAAGGAGGTCGAAGTCATTGAGTTTCACAGAATGAGTTTGATTCAGTGTTGGTGTTCATGTCACCCGTGGTCATTGCGAGGTGATTAATATAATAAGCTACAACTGAAATTAGATCATAATGTAAACGGCAAATTAATGTCAATATCAATGATAAATGTCTGGGAAGTTGCTCAGTATTACACCAACGTATGTCCAGTTCTACACGTCAAAATCTGACGTCTATAGACGTCAGATATACGTCTCGAGTCGATCCCCACACTAAAAGAGTGCGATGGTCGTACAGACATAGCACATGTATTCGAATGAAGCGGAAAGAGCTAACTAAGACATTTATGATGATTTCAAAATAATAAGAAACACTTTAGTCTTTATAGCTTATACAAAATCATAACAGCTTTGTACGGGTTAAAATCACGAATAAAACTAATACAAGACGGTATCTCTGCCGCTGATAATTGTACGTTTAACGTTTGTTCATTTCAGCTGTGGCTACGTCTTAATATGTGACAACACCAGGGATCATTAGTTATTTAGAGGGAGCATCTCGTACATTATCACAATCAGCACGACCTCTGGTGACTAAAAAGGTTACCCCATTCACAGTTTCTAGTCGGTGGCCGCCTATACCAGAGCAAATAGGCTTCACCCCCAATATGCTATAGTTGCAGTCAACTACCACCAGCGTTTGGTGTTTTTTGCTGATTTCTCGGTCAATTCTTGATCAATTTCCATGATCTCTTTGCTAGTATTCCGCTGTCATATAACCATGACTGTGGAGCAAAGACGGTGCCTGAGACACCACACACAGTACATTATTCACAACACTAATATTAATGAAAACTGTATTGAACAACTGAAGGCGTCTCCTCCTGAAGTGTTGTAAATTGGCAATCTTTCTGAATAGTGTGGGGACGGTCTTTATACGTCAGAGTCTGACGTCAGACACTTCACATATTGTATATATTGCACTATATTATGTACACAGGCCGATGGGCCTATGCTGCTAATAAGTAAACCATCTATCTAACAATCCATGAACGTCAGATTCTGACAGATAAAGACGATCCCCGCACTGAAAGAATTTTCATATTTTTAATGGCTGTGGACCCATAACATAGTAATTCAAATGGAGCAAAAAGAGCTAACGAAGACACATATGAAGACAACAATTAGCAAAAAAACCTTTGGTTTCCATGGTTTATACAAAAATATTTCGGGGTTGTAAGGGAAAATTCGAATGTTTTTAGTGTGATGACCTAATTTGAAATTAATAGTTTTTGTGAAAATCTATATTTACTTGGATGATACAATCAGACAATCAGCACGTAGCTTTTGTTTGTCTTCTCTGTTTTTTGGCGTGATCTGAACTATGAACTGAATGAGGTCACGACATCCGCCTGTGCACGCACCCACAACCTGCTTGAGGAATAACCGGGACATAAAGGCAGGTCGTGACGTCATATCCGTCCTTGTTGATAGCCTCACACCACGCCATGTGACAATGCATCAATCAGATGGCTAACAGTCAAGAGACGTTCACCTAATGTTGGATTAATGCTGGTACACCGCCGGCGACGTTGGACCGACTTTAAATCATCTTATTAGTGAGTGAATATCTACGCTTTCTGCACAATAAGGCCAAATCACGACAGAAGGAAGCCCGAAGTCGGGACTATGACCTACTCTTATCTATTACCTCTTATCGAATGATAGCGCACAGTACCATAGACAGAACTGCACACCCCATACCTTTGAATAGTTTTGAATACTTTGTATATATGCACAACTTCAATAAAAAATCCATCCGACAGGATTCGAACCCAGTACCTCTGAGTTCTGAGTCACAGCTAGATCCAATGAGCCATCCGGGCTGGCATCTGTGTGATGCATAAAGAGAACAACCTCTGTCATTTTATTGCTGGTTCACTGGCTGCGACGTTGTTCAGCATTAGGCCAGTATTGGGCGGACTTCTAGTAGCCGTGTCGTCCTCTCTGAGGCCGTGGATTGATGTATTTGCTTTATTCGAAAAATTCAACATACGGTGACTGAGAGCGATCCCGACCCCAAGGTCCGAAAAATGTCCATAACTTTTTAAAGATTGTGTGACCTCTGAGCTGAGTATGCGGGCATGGAGCGGGAATGTTACTGGAAAAGTCCAACAATTTCTAGCCTGCTAATGACGACAATAGTCGATTTTAATATATTTTATTAGCCGATTAATTCACTGTTATTGGGATATTTAAATGACTGTTTAATCATCAAGATTTGTAAATATTTGGTCTCAAATTAAGCAAATAGGAGTAATTTTCAGCCACTTCAGATTATGGATCGCGGCAGTGAGACACAACCGAAAGGTGTTGAAAATTTAATTTAATTTGTTTAGCAGAATAAGGGCTTAGCAGAATAACTGACTCTGTGTGGGATACAAAGTACAAAGTATGTAATCGTTGCCATTCGTAAATCTGTGCCCCAAAAATCCGGTGCGCGGACGATCGATTGCGCAATGAATTACTGCGTCATTGCTCGGTCAATGATTTTATTTTATGATGAAAGATTTCTATCTGATTGCAACCATGCCCTACCATGGGGATTTAAACGCAAATCTGTATCAGTGAATTTATCACGAAGAGAACTATGATTGAATAAGTGACCTGCTTGCATCCAGACACCAAACAAAATTATAATGAGTGTGTTAAACCTTCAGAACACCCATTTTATCTATATCGAGGGCGGGCGGACAGACAGGCAGGCTAGCAGGCAAGGAGCAGGCAGGCAGGCAGGCAGGCATGCAAGCAGACTACCCGTACATAGCTAGCTCTATCCACCAATGCCCGTCGTCTGGCTATTCCTAATTGGTCATCTGTGGCACCGTACTTCCTTGTGTTTTTATCCATCTCACTCGGAATGGTCAACATATTGATTTGGACCTGTAGCACACGTTGTGCTTGCTAAATTATTTAGTACATTGTAGTCACCGAACATAGTCAATCTTTTGAAAACACTCACATTTTGCGTTAAACATCAGGGACAATGCTTGCTGTTAAGTGTTTTACCCTCACACTACCGCATATGATTTGGAGCACTTCAGGTTTTTGTCATAAATCGTCTACTATTCTGCGCGAAAAATAAACAATATTTTTCGTACACTATCAACTATATATATATATATAAATCGTCCCCTTGGATATGAAAAGGTGTATCTGCCAATTTGTGGCAGATACACCCTTTCATATCCGTGGCTGACAAAAGTGGCACCAATCAAGGACGAATGCCGAGCAGAAAAGGACAGGATCACCGAATGATAAAAAAAGGTTCATACATATGAAATCAGAGAAAAACACAGCACACAGAGCGTCATATATAGGCGGATAGAGATATACGTCTCACAGTGAAAACCACTACACAGAGTGTCATATGGAGGGATACCGATATAAGTCTCATAGCGAGAACCGGAGTGTGATATGGAATGATATATCCATCATAATGACATCCACTGCATGGACTGTGATAAGAGCATCAGATGGTTTATGTTGGAAACACTATATATGAGCTCAATATTGACGTCGTCGTAGACACAATAGTTAAATCAACAAGTGTTCATCCGTTAGTCTTAGAGGGAGAGATGTATGCTTCTCCTTCTAATTCCTGTGTCAGTACTATTTGTGGTTGCCACGGATATAACTGTTGTCATGACACCTTGTAATAAGTGCTGCTTCCATAATATATTTCCAGCGCGCCAAGCCGCATTGCCAGAAAAAAAGATTACCGTCTACCTGCCGTCCTGAGACGTATTAATTTCAAATTCACAAAGGTTGTGGGATGTGCGGTCTCTCTCCAATCCCTACCATTTGGAGGGTTGCCATGGGTACATCTCCTCAGTTGCCTATAGCAACTGTAGCTGTATCAACCCTTTATGCGCTAAGAACAACGATGATCTTTTCAATCCGTACTATTAGACAGGTAAATGGTTAGACACCAAGATTTGAAAAAAATATTCAATAAAAAAATATGAGTAATTTTCAAACACTTGAAGTTGTGATTCGCGTGGGTGAAAATTTAAGTCAGATAACTTTGCAGAGAGGGACATGGCGCAATGGTTAGAGCGAGGCGCTCTGGTGATGTCGCTGCCTGCCGTGCGGTTTCGAATCCCGCTTGGTGCAGGAATTTCAGAGAAATATCATGTTTCTCCCCTCTCAATCTTGGGACATTGTTAAGATGTTGTGTCCTTGGGCAAGGCACTTCACCCTCAAATGCTTCACTTGACTCAGGTGAAAATGAGTACCTGGTAGGACAGAGATGACAATGTGTACGATGAGTTTAATGCGCCGAAACGGCTGCAGGACTGTATGCTCTCCGTGGAGTTGCAGTGGCACACGAATGAACAGGTCCAGTGACCAGGGGGTAAGATGTAAAGTCGGATGATAGGTCTTCAGACTTGATATCAGACTATAAACCTGCACCTTTACCTTTTCTTTTTCTCAACAATAGAGCTTGAAGCGTTCAACTGTAGCTTGCATATCACCTTCAACTCTTCTGATGCTGAATACTTTGTGTAATAAAAGTTTTCGTCATTTGAATTTTGAAATTGCTGCTGCAATTTCCAACGTCAAATGAAGAAATATATTACTATTAATTTTACAAAAAAAACTAGACACCTACCATATTGAATTATATGATGAACTGGTCACCTTTCACTATTTTTCAATTTTAGTGGTATTTAAATTGGTTTGCAACTTGAAACCATATGATTGTTGTACGGGGTCCTAGAAGCACAATGGTAATGAAATGTACATCCATTTATATAACCCTACGTTCACAGCCAATCCCCGCACTGTAATTTTACAAAATAATAATGATTGTAGACCCAGTGCATAAGTATTCAAATAAAGCAAAGAGAGCTAAATAAGACATGTATGATGATTTCAAATTAAAAATAAATCATTATTTGGTCTCTTAGTTTATACAAAAATATGTCAACGCTTTAACCCATTAGCCGACAAATTATTCAATTTGAATTTTCACCCACTTGAAGTTGTATCTTGCTGACGCGATCCACAACTTCAAGTGAGTGAAAATTATTCAGATGTGACAAAATGAGGGTCAACTCTTTTTAAATCTTGCTGGTTGATATCACATTTTATCTTTAACATATTTAAAATGTGGTACTTGATGTGCTAATAAAAAATGAGAACACAAATATATGCGGCACCGGCGGTTAAAGGGTCAAATTTAGGTCTATCACATTAAAAAAAAATACTGAATGGTGCATTTTGCAGCTGAGAAGGACAATTAAGTGATTGGAGCAGACACTGACGTCATGACACAGACATCTACACTGACATCGACACTGACCTAGTGACAGATTTTAGCCGAGACTGCCTCCCTGGATAATCACTGACTTCAGATCATGTGACAGCTGACCTTTAACCGACCTACACCATACCATAAAATGCTCAATTATCACCCGCTCACCGGAAGAAGTCAAAGAGCCTCAGGACGAGATTTAGACGTGAGGAGACGAGAAGACACACAGTGACGTCATAATATGTGGGTGATGATAGGCGGGTTGTCACAAGGTCATTTAGCTAATGCTGACCTCTGAAGGTCAAATCTCAGATGCGGACGTCCTCACAAATCCCTAGAAGTGTGTGATCTTGTCATGTATGAGAAAAACATCTTCCCGGCAGCAAGTCTTAAAACAGCGAGGCCGTCAAAACAAGCGACCTCAGGAGTAGCCAGCCTTGTGGAGGAAGATGGATAAAACGAAAAACAGGTTTGCAACGGTTAATATCAACATCCAGTAAACATAACACATTTGTATAACATTTATAAAATGGCGGCCCAACGTCGATGACGTTGGGCCGGCGTTGTCTAAATGTTATACACATGTTTTGTGTTTACTGGGATCTAGTGTTCTTACATAGGATAGTTTAACCTTTAACCCTTTAACCACCGGTGCCGCGTATATTCTGGTTTTTATTTTTTACTGGCATATTAAGTACCACCTTTTAAACATGTTAAAGAAAAAATGTGACAATAATCAGCAATATTTGAAACAGTTGATCTTCATTTTTTCAAATCTAAATAATTTTCACTCACTTGAAGTTAAGGACATTGACAAACGCCCCTCGGTAAATCTATTATTGTCACCCATTTCAGAGTCCATTATTGCAGTGTACAAAGGATATTGGAATATGAGTTTTCACGTTGTTTCCACATTGACATTAATGGGTATGCGACGCCAACAGATAAGACTTGGTAGTGTATGTACTCCTCAAAATCCCTGCCCCAACTGCCTTGGGGGTGGGGGGGGGGGTAATTTAAGACAACTATAGGCGTTGTCGACGAATCAAGGGTTGAGTGTAACAGGTCTCTAATATGTCACACCATGTAGATTTACACTTTATTTACTGAAATGTTCTCGCTTGTTTTTGTAAAAGCCTAAAGCCCGATTCATTTCATTTCAAAGGTAAAACATCTAGGATTTGTCTGGGAGTTGGAGCTCCATATATGTCGGCCTCAATCCAAGTTTTATCAATGTCATTGGATTTTGATAAATTTCAAATAACATACAAGGAACAACTTACCTTAGTGGCTCATTCTGTCCTGATACAGGTTACGGGTTCAAATAATGTATCGAAAGGAATGTTCGTATTGATGTATGGCTATGGAATTCTTTAAAATTCTGTTTAGATGGGATATAAGGGGTTATGCCGCCTGTCACAACGCTTACACAAAGTGCAGATGGTAGAGGTAAGACACCATTCCCTAATTTAGCACAATTTTAACATGTTTAAGCGACCGCAGAGAGTATGCTACAAAGTCGCATGGGGGCCATGCTGGGGTGATGCTACAAACACGCATGGGGGCCATGCTGGGGTGATACACTGGAATGTTTTTTGGGATCATCAAACCTGTTAGTTGGTACTACGATAATGTATTGCATCAACATCCATAATGATTATTGTTGTGTTCACATACACATATGTTTGAAAATAAGGGATAGCAAGCCAAGCCTAGTATTCATACAATGGCTATTGGTCTATGTACTATGTATTACCCATTGATAATTGCGAATTCAGGAGTTCCATTAACTTTATAATACTCCTCTCATGCAGTGTGATGATCTGTATATGATTTGTAAACTTTAAGATTTGAGCGAAGCTTTCGTTGAATAAATGATAACGTATTGTGTGAACACCCCCCATTTTAAGTAATAATTTTCTATTGGAATAAGAAGAAGAAGAATATTAATAAAGTTTGTAAAGCGCGCAAATCTACTCTAAGTGACGATGTGATCAGTGGGTACATATTTAGCACATTATATTGACTACAAAGGGCAATAGCGGCTCGTCTGATGTGTGTCTTGTATATATTTTGTTAATATTTTTTTCTAGTTTGTATTGGAGAGCTACATGACTTGAATTAATGTGCTAGTCGTACTCGGGTAATTAAAAAATATACATGCTTACGTGTACAATACAAAGCAACACCGTACTGAATCATGAACGTTTTGCTGATATAAAATATACCTGCTAAGCCAATTGAGTTTTCACAGTAATCGGTCCCAAATTATGAGGTGAGGTAACTGTTTGCTAGGACACAGAATTTTTTTTATTGTATCTGTGAGTCACACTGATCATTTTGATATGTCACATGACATGGTTGATCAATGATTAATAAAAACAAAATTTTGGGGGGAATGCCCCCGGACCCCCCTCCCCCCCCCCGTTTGGCACACCATTTTTCTGACACTTCCGTTGTAAGCCATTGTCCACACTGATCATTTTGATGTGCTACATGACATGTTTCATCAAATGTATAACACAATTATAATTTAATAATGGCGCTGAATTGGTACTTTACATGTCATCATGTAAAAATGCGAAAAAAATTGGCAAAAATATCTTTAAAAAATTGGCACGAAAGTTTTTATTGTTCAGTGGCTCTCTCTGAGTGAGAAAAATGATGGTGCCACAAATTACCATTATGTGCAAAAATGAAGACATATGCCCCTGCACTATCTTGTGGAATACTCAAGAATATTACCTCGGACAGCTCAAAAAGGACTTTACGTTTAAATGGTCAACACTCCATTCTCTCATTACTAATCACCGACAGTTATTCCGTGATATGACGCTAGTCATGCTGGTCGTGGAGGATTATAAGAGAGTTTGGGTGGGGGTCGCGATGACAAGGGGACTGTCAGGTAGACTGTGGACGAAAATAATCAGACGTAGCATTAAAAATAAACTGAATCGCTGCTAATTCCCCTCTGGCTTTAATCCTGATCCAATGCAAGTCATCATTTCCCTCCCTATTCATCAACCCTTTCCATTCTAGGGACTCAAAATAACCTCTTTGTCTGTACAAAACAGTGGTAGCCCTTGAAGCACTGAAACATTTTATATAGACCAAGATACCTTTTTTAATATAAAGTCATCATAATTATGGTGGTTTTAGGGATGGTAATGTCGCATTGCGTGGTATGAGATGATCAGCTGACGTAAGGCGGAGGCAGATGTTATACCTAAGTTTTTTCATCGCTTATCAGACATTAAATGAAAAGAGACATAACACATTGTACTATGAATCATAGTACATAAAAAGTGTACTTTCATGATATTATAATTATTCATTTTAAGCATACAAATTATGATACATAATAAAACTTTTAATTTTGAAATGCAACAAATGACGAAAGTGTTATTAAATCAAATTATTTACAGCGTTCCAAAAAAATCTAAACCAAAATGTATTTGCAATAAATGTTCAGCCATTTTCAAATTATTGAGTATTCACCAAAGTGCCTATTTTAAAATAACTTTAATTTAATAAAAAACTCAAGTAGCCACTGGAGAACGATAAGTCTCTAATAAGAGACAATATGTGATTATATATTGTGCGACTAGCTGTATATATTGAGGACTGAGGCGACTCTGAGGCTGCTATACAAATAATATACAGTTAATAAGTTTACACTCAAAGCGCTGACATGCTTCATATAAATCGAAAGTTCTTACTCAATTTGAAATCATCATACATGTCTTCGTCAGCTATTTCTGCTTCATTTGAATTTCTATGTTATGGGAAAACGGCCATTATAGATATTTTACTCTTTCAGTGTGGGTATCGACTTCAGACGCCAACATAATTATGGCGTCTGAAGTCATTTTCTGCATTAGAGGGGTTAATATTATTACCATGTATGCGAATGTGTTGTTTCAGCCGTCGTCATTGTCTGGTCTTGCTTTCTACTAAAAACAAGATACCATTGTCTCTCACTTTTTATAACGTTATCAAGACAAGACAAAACAAAACAAGACAAGACAAGACAAGACAAGACAAGACAAGACAAGACAAGACGTTGGGTTCAAAAAGAACATGCTTATTTGCCATTAAAACACTCTATTACATTATTTTCTTTGTTCGACCACTACTCCTCTGCCGGGAATGGAGAGTTATGTTTTTGTTGATCAAGTACAAACCAATTATCATGTTATGCCTATGGTGCTATAATTTTTCAGGTGCGGCGGAGCTCTTAATTATCATAGATCCTCATTATGGTCGGGTGTGTTTTACCTCAGTTAAAACCCTCGGAGCTCTACATGTTTGGCTTTGGAAGCTAAGAATGTAGAACTTCTTGAGTTTTATCCTTTTCAGAATGTCCCCGACGATATACTTATACATTATTGCAACTGTTCGTATACATATAGATGTTTAACATTTCAACTATGAAAATCATCATATCTAGATTCATTTATTGATATATAATAACAATTATACATTGTCCACGTGGTGATAGATAATTATTTTCCGATTAATAACTTTTGTAAAGCAAAGTAACCCAGAAAACACCAGACATCTACTCAATGTTGGATTAATGTTGGTCTACCATCTACGACGCTGGCTCAACATTGGGTCGATGTCTCTTATTTGCCTGGAAGCGTTCAAACATTTATAAATAAACGGCATTTCAGGTATAATAACTGTGTCGCCCATCCACAACACACGTTGCTAATGGCGTCACGACATCATCTCGTTCTGCCAATACCTCTGATCGCCATGGCAGATTGTGAAGGTGTGATAGTCCTTTTCCCCAGCAACACAAAATATTTGTATAAGACCATATATTTGTATAGGACCGAATAGGACCAACGTCGGAGACGTTGGGTCGACGTTGTATACATGTTGTACACTTGTTTTGTGTTTGCTGGGTTATTGTTGTGCAATGTTATTATATATGCTTCACATTGTAATGTTGTAGTATAGGCGTCTAGATAAAATATGTCAAACAAAAAATGCGGATAAATCGGAGAATAAATCGTTCTGAAATTAAATTAAAATGAAAAGCTGTTTAAATTACATCTTATTTTGAGTAATGATTAATGTCGTCTTATGATTTTTCTCCTTTTAATATATTAAAGGTGATATTTTCTATTGTCCATTGTGTTTTTATGTAATACATATATTTGTAAATTACTCTAAAATCATTGACGAATTATTCTTCATGACAGAATAATAAAATATTATCTTGGTAGCATGTGTCACAAAATTAAAAATTTACTGTGTATATTTTCGATATTCACTTCGATATATATCATTATCGGGCAATTCGAGCCATGTTTTACGGATGCTGAGCCAGAGCTTTAGAAGAGAGCGTTAATACCAGAGTCACAAACGCTGGCCGCCAGCCGATTTTCATGCAATCTGGAAAACATGTAGGTGAAGCATCGGATTATTAATCGTTGGTAATCTGGTTGGCATCGGCCGGACAACAGCTAGACTCCCCCACATTGGAAATTACCAAAAGGGTCAGAAAACAAGTTTTTAGATGCTCAATATGTGAAATAAACGGAATTAACGACGAAATACACCCACTGCTTCACTGTGAGGAAAAGTTACTCGATTAATAATAATGACATTGTAACATTATTGCATGTTTTAAACTGGAAAGTCAAATAACATAAAATAAAATAACAAAATAAAATGATAATACCCGTCAAGTTAGGCCTACTTCCATTAGATAATTGTGAAGGCTTCACTTGATTCAATTTATTTTTGTGTCACATGTGTACTGTATTTTGTAGTACACATACACCTTATCTCTCAACAACACCCTCAATATTGTTACAAAGATGGTATATATATTAACGTGACTAAAATAAACTGAATTGATTTAAACAGTTTCGCTAGTCTCTGTCATGAATTCCGGATAAGAAGTCAAGAGGGCCTGGCAGTGTATAATAAATCTGACTGAATGCTCAGGTTTCCTCACGTTTCACACCAAGTAACAAGTTATGGGGAAATTGAGATGTAGAATTGGATCACGATTACTTCGGGTTGTCTGTTTCCATCCAGATTAGTAATATGATGTGACACCAGTGGCAGCACCGCTCCACCGATCTCTATGATTGGTTGAACCATCCTGCAATACCAGTGATTTTTTCACAGCGGGAAGCTCATCCCAGCCAATCCAGGGCTGGGGGATGTTGGGCCATGACCGCAGATGGTAGGCTAATGTTAGTCCAACAGTTGTACAACTTATCACCTTTGCTTGGAATATTATTCAACCCACTAAACACAACACGTTAATACGATGCTGATATAATGTTGGGCCAGCGTCACATACAATGACCCATAATTGAACCAGCATTGCATCAACGAAAGGAGGTAGCGCCTTAATCGCATTCAGATTTGTTTGAATGGTGAATGAAATGAAAACTTCAATAGCGCATAGTCCCTCGTAGGGCCGAGCTCAAAGGCGCAAGGAATGTTCTTATTGATGTATGGCTATGTAGTTCTTTAAAAATCTGTTTAGATGGGCTATAAGGGGTTATGCCGCCTGTCACAACGCTTACACAAAGTGCAGATGGTAGAGGTCAAACACCATCCCTAATTTAGCACAATTTTAACATGTTTAAGCGACCGCAGAGAGTATGCTACAAAGTCGCATGGGGGCCATGCTGGGGTGATACACTGGAATGTTTTTTGGGATCATCAAACCTGTTAGTTGGTACAACGATAATGTATTGCATCAACATCTATAATGAATATTGTTGTGTTTACATACACATATGTTTGAAAATAAGAGATAACAAGCCAAGCCTAGTATTCATACAATGGCCATTGGTCTTGTAACATGTGTACCCATTGATAATTGCGAATTCAGGAGTTCCATTAACTTTAAAATATTTCTCTCATGTGGTGTGATGATCTGTATATGATTTGTAAACTTAAAGATTTGAGCGAAGCTTTCGTTGAATAAATGATAACGTATATTGTGAACACTCTCCATTTTAAGTAATAACTTTCTATTGCAATAAGAAGAAGAAGAATATTAATAAAATTTGTAAAGCGCGCAAATCTAGTCTAAGTGACGATTAGATATGTGGGTACATATTTAGCACATTACATTGACTACAAAGGGCAATAGGGCTCGTCTGATGTGTGTCTTGTATATATATTCTTAATATTTTTTTCTAGTTTGTATTGGAGAGCTACTTGACTTGAATTAATGTGCTAGTCGTACTCGGGTAATTATAAAATACACATGCTTACGTGTACAATACAAAGCAACACCGTACTGAATCATCAATGTTTTGCTGATATAAAATATACCTGCTAAGCCAATTGCGTTTTCACAGTAATCAGTCCCAAATTATGAGGTGAGGTAACTATCCGTGAGTCACACTGATCATTTTGATATGTCACATGACATGGTTGATCAATGATTGATAAAAAACAAATTTTGGGGGGAATGCCCCCGGACCCCCCCCCCCCGCCCCCCCCCCCCGTTTGGCACATCATTTTTTTTGACACTTCCGTTGTAAGCCATTGTCCACACTGATCATTTTGATGTGCTACATGACATGTTTCATCAAATGTATAACACAATTATAATTTAAGAATGGCGCTGAACTGGTACTTTACATGTCATCATGTAAAAATGCGAAAACAATTGGCAAAAATATCTTTAAAAAATTGGCACCAAAGTTTTTATTGTTCAGTAGCTCTCTCTGAGTGAGAAAAATTATGGTGCCACAAATTACCATTATGTGCAAAAATGAAGACATATGCCCCTGCACTATCTTGTGGAATACTCAAGAATTAATACCTCGGACAGCTCAAAAAGGACTTAACGTTTAAATGGTCAACACACACTCCATTCTCTCATTACTAATCACCGACAGTTATTCCGTGATATGACGCTAGACATGCTGGTCGTGGAGGATTATAAGAGAGTTTGGGTGGGGGTCGCGATGACAAGGGGACTGTCAGGTAGACTGTGGGCGAAAATAATCAGACGTAGCATTAAAAATAAACTGAATCGCTGCTAATTCCCCTCTGGCTTTAATCCTGATTCAATGCAAGTAATCATTCCCCTCCCTATTCATCAACCCTTTCCATTCTAGGGACTCATTCAAAATAAGCTCTTTGTCTGTACAAAACAGTGGTAGCCCTTGAAGCACTGAAACATTTTATATAGACCAAGATACCTTTTTTTAATATGAAGTCATCATAATTATGGTGGTTTTAGGGATGGTAATGTCACATTGCGTGGTATGAGATGATCAGCTGACGTAAGGCGGAGGCAGATGTTATACCTAAGTTTTTTCATCGCTTATCAGACATTAAATGAAAAGAGACATAACACATTGTACTATGAATCATAGTACATAAAAAGTGTACTTTCATGATATTATAATTATTCATTTTAAGCATACAAATTATGATACATAATAAAACTTTTAATTTTGAAATGCAACAAATGACGAAAGTGTTATTAAATCAAATTATTTACAGCGTTCCAAAAAAATCTAAACCAAAATGTATTTGCAAAAAATGTTCAGCCATTTTCAAATTATTGAGTATTCACCAAAGTGCCTATTTTAAAATAACTTTAATTTATTAAAAAACTCAAGTAGCCACTGGAGAACGATAAGTCTCTAATAAGAGACAATATGTGATTATATATTGTGCGACTAGCTGTATATATTGAGGACTGAGGCGACTCTGAGGCTGCTATACAAATAATATACAGTTAATAAGTTTACACTCAAAGCGCTGACATGCTTCATATAAATCGAAAGTTCTTACTCAATTTGAAATCATCATACATGTCCTGGTTAGCTCGTTCTGCTTTATTTGAATTTCTATGTTATGGGAAAACGGCCATTATAAATAGTGTACTCTTTCAGTATGAGTATCGACTTTAGACGCCAACATAATTATGGCGTCTGAAGTCATTTGCTGCACTAGAGGGGAAATATTATTACCATGTATGCGAATGTGTTGTTTCAGCCGTCGTCATTGTCTGGTCTTGCTTTCTACCAAAAACGAGATACCATTGTCTCTCACTTTTTATAACGTTATCAAGACAAGACAAGACAAGACAAGACAAGACAAGACAAGACAAGACAAGATACGAGAAGACAAGACAAGACAAGACATGACAAGACAAGACAGACAAGACAAGACAAGACAAGACAAGACGTTGGTTCAAAAAGAATATGCTTATTTGCCATTAATACACTCTATTACATTATTTTCTTTGTTCGACCACTACTTCCTCTGCCGGGAATGGAGAGTTCTGTTTTTGTTGATCAAGTACAGACCAGTTATCATGGTATGCCTATGGTGTTATAATTTTTCAGGTGCGGCGGAGCTCTTAATTATGATAGATCCTCATTATGGTCGGGTGTGTTTTATCTCAGTTAAAACCCTCGGACCTCTACATTTTTAGCTTTGGAAGCTAAGAATGTAGAGCTTCTTGAGTTTTATCCTTTACAGAATGTCCCCGACGATATACTTATACATTATTGCAACTGTTCGTATACATATAGATGTTTAACATTTCAACTATGAAAATCATCATATCTAGATTCATTTATTGATATATAATAACACTTATACATTTTCCACGTGGTGATAGATAATTATTTTCTGATTAATAACTTTTGTAAAGCAAAGTAACCCAGAAAACACAAGACATCTACTCAATGTTGGAATAATGTTGGTCCACCATCTACGACGCTGGCTCAACATTGGGTCGATGTCTCTTATTTGCCTGGAATCGTTCATAGATTTATAAATAAACGGCATATCAGATACAATAACTGTGTCGCACATCCACAACACACGTTGATAATGGCGTCACGACATCGTCTCGTTCTGCCAATACCTCTGATCGCCATGGCAGATTGTGAAGGTGTGATAGTCCTTTTCCCCAGCAAACACAAAATATTTGTATAGCGTTTATACAATGTAGGGCCAACGTCGAAAACGCTGGGTCGACGTTGTATACATGTTGTACACTTGTTTTGTGTTTGCTGGATTATTGTTGTGCAATGTTATCATATATATTTCACATTGTAATGTTGTAGTATAGGCGTCTAGATAAAATATATCAAACAAAAATTGTGGATAAATCGGCGGATAAATCGTTCTGAAATTAAATTTAAATGAAAAGCTGTTTAAATTACATCTGGTTTTGAGTAATGATTAATGTCAGAGTTGTTTTATGATTGTTCTCTTTTTAATATACTAAAGGTCATATTTTCAATTGTCCATTGTGTTTTCATGTGATACATATATTTGTAAATTACTCTATCATTGACGAATTATTCTTCATGAGTAATAAAATAATACCTTGGTAGCATGTGTCACAAAATTAAAAAATTACTGTGTATATTTTCAATATAGCATTTCACTTCGATACAATTATCGGGCAATTCGATATCATTATCGGGCAAGTCGAGCCCTGTTTTACGGATGCTGAGCCAGAGCTTTAGAAGAGAGCGTTAATACCAGAGTCACAAATCACCCTGGCCGCCGGACGATGCGCCGATTTTCATGCAATCTGGAAAACATGTAGGTGAAGCATCGGATTATTAATTGGCTGGTAATCTGGTTGGCATCGGCCGGACAACAGCTAGACTCCCCCACATTGGAAATTACCAAAAGGGTCAGAAAACAAGTTTAAGATGCTCAATATGTGAAATAAACGGAATTAACGACGAAATACACCCACTGCTTCACTGTGAGGAAAAGTTACTCGATTAATAATAATGACATTGTAACATTATTGCATGTTTTAAACTGGAAAGTCAAATAACATAAAATAAAATAACAAAATAAAATAATAATACCCGTCAAGTTAGGCCTACTTCCATTAGATAATTGTGAAGGCTTCAATTTATTCAATTTATTTTTGTGTCACATGTGTACTGTATTTTGTAGTACACATACACCTTATCTCTCAACAACACCCTCAATATTGTTACAAAGATGTATATATATTAACGTGACTAAAATAAACTGAATTGATTTAAACAGTTTCGCTAGTCTCAGTCATGAATTCTGGATAAGAAGTCAGGAGGGCCTGGCAGTGTATAATAAATCTGACTGAATGCTCAGGTTTCCTCACGTTCCCCACCAAGTAACAAGTTATGGGGACATTGAGATGTAGAATTGGATCACGATTACTTCGGGTTGTCTGTTTCCATCCAGATTAGTAATATGATGTGACACCAGGGGCAGCACCGCTCCACCGATCTCAATGATTGGTTGAACCATTCTGCAATACCAGTGATTTTTTCACAGCGGGAAGCTCATCCCAGCCAATCCAGGGCTGGGGGATGTTGGGCCATGACCGCAGATGGTAGGCTAATGTTAGTCCAACAGTTGTACAACTTATCACCTTTGCTTGGAATATTATTCAACCCACTAAAGACAGCACGTTAATACGATGCTGATATAATGTTGGGCCAGCGTCACATACGATGACCCACAATTGAACCAGCATTGCATCAACGAAGGCAGGTAACACCTTAATCGCATTCAGATTTGTTTGAATGGTGAATGAAAAGAAAACTTCAATAGCGCCTAGTTCCTCGTAGGGCCGAGCTCAGAGGCGCAATCCATTCTTATCAAATTCCAAAGAAGCATGGTCGTTTTCGGGAGCCGGGACGCAGAAGAGCTAGGGCGGGGAACCCAGATTTAAAAAATGCGTTTACAGGGTGGAAATAATTTGGTAGATGTAATGTATCATATCGCTGCTACTGCTCTGCCATATAGAAAACAGATAGATCTCAACTACAGTACTGATTTCACAAAATGGGACAGATTTTTCATCAGTGGCTGGCCTGCGTTAACGCTGGCCAGCCCGTCATTAGCCCGGGCGCAAGCTCGGCGAGACAGGCGCAGAATTGGTTGCGCCCAGCGCATGAAATGGGCTCGAGCCCCCACACGGTTCGGGCCAGAAAAATATACCCGCCCAAATCCTACTTGGGCTTGCACCCAGTATACTGTGTGGCGGCTAGCATGGATGCTGTGAACCATGTGTCATCTTGCCGGGCTGGCCAGGCTCGCTCTGGGCAAGACAGGGCGCGCTCAGCTTGACCACATTCAGCATCATCTAAACAGCTCTGAGTTGATCTAAACGTGTAATAATTGAGTGTCCGTACGCGTATACATCTAGACCTGTTGCAGTCCTCATTTATTTCTGCTTAGCCATTTAGCATTTAGCCTTTAGCATTTAGACATTATCTTTAGTACCGGAAAAGCAGTTCAGTGTATAAATTCAGAAAATGGGTGGTTTTATGAAGCTACGGTCACTGGAATAGACCTAACTGAAGATGAAAAAGCAGGCACCTGGAAAGTCAGGCTCGCCCGGCGCACCGGTCGAGCTTGAAACTGGACCAGACGAGAAGCGCGCCTGACTAACACATACAGGCGTTGACTCAATTCGCCGAGGCTCTAGATTGGCTTGAGCCCCGGCGATATGAGCGCGGCTCCAGTTATATGAACTTATACCAAAACGCACATTGCGGCCCGGCTAAAGGATTTTATAACTTTGGGCGCATACATGCGAGCCCCAAATGGGGTGGGGAGAGAACATGGGGCTAGCCCAGGGCTAGCCTGCGTTAGCCGGGGCTAGCCCCACTGAAAAAGCTTGTCCCATTTTGCTAAATCAGTACTGTACTTCGTGTATGGGAGTGAAAACTAGATAGCGACGTCAAAAGCATCGACAAAGTGATAAATCATCTGTTAACCCTTTAACCTTTAAAACGCTGGTCGTGGAGGATTATAAGAGAGTTTGGGTGGTGGTCACGATGACAAGGGGACTGCCAGGTAGACTGTGGACGAAAATAATCAGACGTCTCAATAAAAGTAAACTGAATCGCTGCTAATTCCCCTCTGGTTTTAATCCTGAGTCGATGCAGGTAATCATTTCCCTCCCTATTCATCAACCCTTTCCACTCTAGGGGCACATTAAAAAAACCCTCTTTGTCTTTACAAAACAGTGGTAGCCCTTGAAGCACTGAAACATTTTATATAGACCAAGATACCTTTTTTTAATATGAAGTCATCATAATGATGGTGGTTTTAGGGATGGTAATGTCGCATTGCGTGGTATGAGATGATGAGCTGACGTAAGGCGGAGGCAGATGTTATACCTAAGTTTTTTCATCGCTTATCAGACATTAAATGAAAAGAGACATAACACATTGTACTATGAATCATAGTACATAAAAAGTGTACTTTCATGATATTATAATTATTTATTTTAAGCATACACATTATGATACATAATAAAACTTTTATTTTTGAAATACAACAAATGACGAAAGTGTTATTAAATCAAATTATTTACAGCGTTCCAAAAAAATCTAAAGCAAAATGTATTTGCAATAAATGTTCAGCCATTTTCAAATTATTGAGATTTCACCAAAGAGCCTATTTTAAAATAACTTTAATTTAATACAAAACTCAAGTAGCCACTGGAGAACGATAAGTCTCTAATAAGAGACAGTATGTGATTATATATTGTGCGACAAGCTGTATATATACAGGGCTGAGGCGACTCTGAGGCTGCTCTACAAATAATATACAGTTGATAAGTTTACACTCGAAGCGCTGAAATGTTTCATATAAATCGAAAGAAACGAGTTCTTACTCAATTTGAAATCATCATACATGTCCTGGTTAGCTCGTTCTGCTTTATTTGAATTTCTATGTTATGGGAAAACGGCCATTATAAATAGTGTACTCTTTCAGTATGAGTATCGACTTTAGACGCCAACATAATTATGGCGTCTGAAGTCATTTCCTGCATTAGAGGGGTTAATATTATTACCATGTATGCGAATGTGTTGTTTCAGCCGTCGTCATTGTCTGGTCTTGCTTTCTACTAAAAACGAGATACCATTGTCTCTCACTTTTTATAACGTTATCAAGACAAGACAAGACAAGACCAGACCAGACAAGACAAGACAAGACAAGACAAGACAAGACGTTGGGTTCAAAAAGAACATGCTTATTTGCCATTAAAACACTCTATTACATTATTTTCTTTGTTCGACCACTACTTCCGCTGCCGGGAATGGAGAGTTATGTTTTTGTTGATCAAGTACAAACCAATTATCATGGTATGCCTATGGTGTTATAATTTTTCAGGTGCGGCGGAGCTCTTAATTATCATAGATCCTCATTATGGTCGGGTGTGTTTTATCTCAGTTAAAACCCTCGGAGCTCTACATTTTTAGCTTTGGAAGCTAAGAATGTATAACTTCTTGAGTTTACAGAATGTCCCCGACGATATACTTATACATTATTGCAACTGTTAGTATACATATATATGTTTAACATTTCAACTATGAAAATCATCCTATCTAGATTCATTTATTGATAAATAATAACACTTATACACTTACAGATTTTCCACGTGGTGATAGATAATTATTTTCCGATTAATAACTTTTGTAAAGCAAAGTAACCCAGAAAACACAAGACATCTACTCAATGTTGGATTAATGCTGGTCTACCATCCACGACGCTGGCTCAACATTGGGTCGATGTCTCTTATTTGCCTGGAAGCGTTCATAGATTTATAAAAAAACGGCATTTCAGATACAATAACTGTGTCGCCCATCCACAACCCACGTTGATAATGGCGTCACGACATCGTCTCGTTCTGCCAATACCTCTGATCGCCATGGCAGATTGTGAAGGTGTGATAGTCCTTTTCCCCAGCAAACACAAAATATTTGTAAAGGACCAACGTCGGAGACGTTGGGTCGACGTTGTATACATGTTGTACACTTGTTTTGTGTTTGCTGGGTTATTGTTGTGCAATGTTATTATATATACTTCACATTAGAATGTTGTAGTATAGGCGTTCAGATAAAATATATCAAACAAAAAATTCGGATAAATTAAATTAAAATGAAAAGCTGTTTAAATTACATCTTATTTTGAGTAATGATTAATGTCGTCTTATGATTTTTTTCTTTTTAATATATTAAAGGTCATATTTTCTATTGTCCATTGTGTTTTCATGTAATACATATATTTGTAAATTACTCTATCATTGACGAATTATTCTTCATGACAGAATAATAAAATAATATCTTGGTAGCATGTGTCACAAAATTAAAAATTTACTGTGTATATTTTCGATATAGCATTTCACTTCGATACAATTATCGGGCAATTCGATATCATTATCGGGCAATTCGAGCCATGTTTTACGGATGCTGAGCCAGAGCTTTAGAAGAGAGCGTTAATACCAGAGTCACAAATCACCCGATGCGCCGATTTTCATGCAATCTGGAAAACATGTAGGTGAAACATCGGAATATTAATCGGTTGGTAATCTGGTTGGCATCGGCCTGAACACAGCTAGACTCCCCCACATTGGAAATTACCAAAAGGGTCAGAAAACAAGTTTAAGATGCTCAATATTTGAAATAAACGGAATTAACGACGAAATACACCCACTGCTTCACTGTGAGGAAAAGTTACTCGATTAATAATAATGACATTGTAACATTATTGCATGTTTTAAACTGGAAAGTCAAATAACATAAAATAAATAATAAAATAAAATAATAATACCCGTCAAGTTAGGCCTACTTCCATTAGATAATTGTAAAGGCTTCAATTGATTCAATTTATTTTTGTGTCACATGTGTACTGTATTTTGTAGTACACATACACCTTATCTCTCAACAACACCCTCAATATTGTTACAAAGATGGTATATATATTAACGTGACTAAAATAAACTGAATTGATTTAAACAGTTTCGCTAGTCTCAGTCATGAATTCCGGATAAGAAGTCAGGAGGGCCTGGCAGTGTATAATAAATCTGACTGAATGTTCAGGTTTCCTCACGTTCCCCACCAAGTAACAAGTTATGGGGAAATTGAGATGTAGAATTGGATCACGATTACTTCGGGCTGTCTGTTCCCATCCAGATTAGTAATATGATGTGACACCAGGGGCAGCACCGCTCCACCGATCTCTATGATTGGTTGAACCATTCTGCAATACCAGTGATTTTTTCGCAGCGGGAAGCTCATCCCAGCCAATTCAGGGCTGGGGGATGTTGGGCCATGACCGCAGATGGTAGGCTAATATTAGTCCAACAGTTGTACAACTTATCACCTTTGCTTGGAATATTATTCAACCCACTAAACACAACACGTTAATACGATGCTGATATAATGTTGGGCCAGCGTCACATACGATGACCCATAATTGAACCAGCATTGCATCAACGAAGGCAGGTAGCACCTTAATCGCATTCAGATTTGTTTGAATGGTGAATGAAATGAAAACTTCAATAGCGCCTAGCTCCTCGTAGGGCCGAGCTCAGAGGCGCAATCCATTCTTATCAAATTCCAAAGAAGCATGGTCGTCTTCGGGAGCCGGGACGCAGAAGAGCTAGGGCGGGAAAGCCAGATCGAAGAAATGCGTTTACAGGGTGGAAATAATTTGGTAGATATAATGTATCATATCGCTGCTACTGCTCTGCCATATAGAGAGATATAAATGTTCAGCTAGCTGACAAATTATCACTTGAATCTAATGCTTACTGGTCATAGAAAACAGATAGATCACCTCTACCTCGTTAATAGGAGTGATAACTAGATAGCGACGTCAAAAGCATCGACAAAGTGATTAATCATCTGTTAACCCTGTAACCTTTAAAACGCTGAATATTTCTTATAAACTATGAAGACCAAAGGGTTTTTTCAATTTAAAATCATCATAAATGTCTTAGTTAGCTCTTTCTGCTTCATTTGAATACCTATGTTATGGGTCTACGATCATTATAAATATTTTACTTTCTCGGTGTTGGGATCGTCTTTGCCATCATAATCAGACGTCTACTGACGTGAGATTCTGACGTCCAAAGTCAGTCCCCGCGCTGAAAGGGTTATCTCCTAATCTCACGTGCAGATAGGAACTCTGTGGTGCCGCCGAGAGATGGGCGGTGAAGCGCTGACAACAAACGATATGTGAATTCCTGCGCCTGTGTGAGTCATACGATTCTCACTGCACGCCACTACATAACACCCTGTTTAACCCTTTAGCTGCCAGGAAAGTGAATTAATATTTCACCAAAATTAAAATGTCAATCATGGCAGCCGATATCACTTAAGTAAAAATAAAGACTAATATCAGTGTAAACTGGTCCGAATTTCACACCTGAACTAAAAATGACCAGAATTCATCAAATACCAAAGGAAAACACTTGAATTCACACAAAACCCAAGTCTAGTATATCGAATTAAGCATATCGAGAACGCCCTTGTTTTGATCTATTATTCCACTTTATTGATTTTTCTTTGATATATGTCATGCGCTGCACAGTAGTATAAGGGAAACTTGAGAAGTGATATAAAATTTAGGTGGTATACATTTTCACCCACTTAAAGTGGTGTCCCGCTACCACGACCCACAACTTTAAGTGAGTGAAAAGCAATCATAGTTACTAAATTTGGGACCGAACATTGACAAATATTGATGTTTCAAAACTCATTTAATTCGTGCTTAGTGTGCTAAGGGTTAACACTTATAGCGTCATGTCAGTTTCTGACGTCTAAAGTCAATCCCCGCACTGTAAGAGTGAAAATATTTATAAAGGACGTAGACCCATAAGAAAGGTATTCAAATGAATCAGAAAGATCTAATTAGGAAATTTATGATGATTGCTATTTGAATACAACCCTTGGTCTCCATGGCTCATACACAAATATTTCAGGGCGTCAAGGGTTATAAGGCGATATGGAATCAGGTAGTATACTACTATATCATCAGTTACCCCTACGTTTGAGACTAAATATTTGCAAATCGTGATGTATACACACCGATTCCATTCCCAATAACAGTAATTTAATTGGCTAACACAACGGATTAAAACGACTGTAGTCTTGCTGAGCCTTTCAAGTCTGTTTACGACTTGTAGTGGATGAAGACGACTCATAGTTGGTGACAAAAAGAAATGAAATGAATCGGACTTTAGGCCACCTTTGTGCAAATATAAGCTAAACTGGGCCAGGAGAACCTCCTGAGGATGGTGAGATGATTGAGATGACACTGTCCTCCAGACACAGGATTCGAAATTCGAGCCCTGGCGGTCTGAGGCCGAACACGCTACCTCTCGGTCACGGAGGCTCCCCACAATACTGACTTTCACACGTTGATGGGGAAGAAACTCTGGCGTGAAATTCAGCGGTGCTAACCACTACCCTAGGGCCCCCGCCCTATAGTTGGTGACAAATGAAAAGAAGACATTGCTTATAACTAATAAACAATTCAAGGAAAATTTAGTTCTCAAAATCTTCTATTTTAGGAGATGAAGTAGTTCTTCAGAGATTCAAAATGATGCTTTGATGCAACTTGAGGGTTTGAAGGGTCACGGTTTAGGACGTTATAAGGAATCTGGTAGTGTAATACCATATCATCTCTACTCCACCCACCAGTGCCCCATAACGCCCATCTACTGCCTCTTACACTTTGATGTCGTCACTTCTTCTCTACATGATGACATACAGCACATGTGCATGACCTCTGGTATTGACCTTGATGTTCCATTACAAATATACATTAATTTAAATCAAAATGCAGACACAGATTATGTAGCTGTCTACAAATGAAATCTGTGGAAAAAAACACAGCGGGAATTAATGATTAATCTTAACCTAGGATCAACATAGTTAGAAAAAATGCACGCCTACCCAGGTAATAGAAAAACATATAATGAACAAAACTTTTGATAAATATTTTCTTGTCAGGCTGTATGATGGATGTATGATACACGTCGACTAGTATTAGACTAATTTCCACGAATTTTTTATCTTGGGACTATTCGCTAAACGTTTTGAATTCGTAAATTTAGAGTACAAAAAAACAGTTGTCTTCAAAAATGCAAATATTTTCCCTGAAAGCTTTGTCATGTCAACTGTAAGCCATTATTAACGCATCATAATTACTATATATGATTATTTTAAAGATGCATAACTGTTTTGTTTATTTCATTCAAACGATTGATCCATGGAGAATGGTGTTTTATTTTGTGTTTTACTGCTACGGTTACTGAGTTATTATGGATTTAATTTTGTTGTTTTTTAATATTGTTGCCCCACCAAAACAAGCCTGCTCACAGCGGAGAAAGACATACTGTCTATATAATCAGGGCATTGAAAGTACCAAGTGGCAGATAAAGGTCATCATACAAAAAAGAGAGGAAGACTTTTAAAATTATTGTTATTTTTTAAGTGATCATAGATACATTTCACAGTACAACGTGTATTGTCTCATATCAGTTAGACATATCTAGAAGTTATTACTTTGTGTGATATGGATGATATCTGCATGTAATGTCATGTTTAATATCGGTACCGGTATAGAGAATGTCACTCACTTGAAAAAATAGAACTCTATTTCAGTATGGTGCTTTTAAGTGTGGGCCAGCATCAGAGCCTTTGGCCCGCCATTAAGACGCTCTCCCAGACCGTGAGAAATTGTACTCGGAATAACCATCAAATTCAGTGATGTAAATCATCGTTTTCGCTCTTTGGATTTTCGTGATTTTTTAAAAAAACATTTGCATTTTTTTATTAGGTATCTCATAGACATTTCAAAATATAGTCAAAATGCTACTAGACAATATCAGACTTTATTTTATTTTATCGTAAATTATCACATGCAGTGATATACATCGCACTATACGGTAAAATAAAATAATCTTTAAAAACATCAGACTTTACTGTAAGCGTTTTAACCCAGTATCCGACATCTAACCCAGTATCTCAGTTAACACGAGGCATTGATCCAATGGCAGAGTAATGCCGCCCATCCTCTGCGGTATTGGGCCAACATTATGCCGATTCAGTTCAACGTATGTGTCTGCTATTAAGGGGGTGGTTTCGTGCTGACCAATGTAACATAATATGGCCCATAACCTTATCGCTATTACATGAATATTGTACACCACTGAATCACTACTTAATGATACTTGATGGTGTACTGCATGGTGAACTAATTCCGCTACATTTACCCAGTTTTAGTGCATTTATAAGGCCTTTCAAACAATAGCAATGATTGCTTTGTACGTTTTAGGTTATTTTAATCGAAATAAACAAAACAGTTATGCAGCTTCAAAGTAGCGCGAATGACAGTTTTCGTTAAAATCGCGAAATAATTCTCCTGAGCTTCGCAAATGAAAACTGATTGATAGCATATAAAATGTAGGCAATGCATTTCCTATCCTGGAGATTATTCTGATACTGCTATTCATTCATCATATTTCTCAAGAAACAAAACACCCACCCGTCGATCATATATCACAGCAGAAGTCAAAGTTGACACTTTTTCATGTATTTGTAGCTGGTATTTGACGACGCAATTCACGGCTGGAAGTCAGTGAAATAAACATACTGAAAATTAACATGACATCGCCAAAGTTTAGTTATTTGATTTGTTTTACCTCTGTTACAATTCACCCAATAACCTGTCCCTTTAACCCTTAAAGCGCTGATTTTTTCTATATAAAACATTGCGACCAAAGAGGGGTTTTTTCAATTTAATCATCAGAAATGTCTTAGTAAGATCTTTCTGATTCATTTGAATACCTAAGTTATGGTTGTGCGGCCATTATACATATTTTACAATTTCAGTGCGAGGATCGACTTTAGACGTCAGAATCTGACGTCTAATCTGACGTCTAATGTCGATCCCCGCACTGAAAAGGGTGAATATGTGTTCACATACTGTTCATTGACACCAAATAAGCTGGTCCAACTTCACTACAACAATCTGGTATCATGTACATATTACAATTTCTGGTTGGAATCTGATCATGCTTGTTTTTTTCATCAAAACAGTGTCAGTGTTGCTTTTTCCCCCCACCCATGGCTCACTGAATGAATGTCAATGTCATCGATCTTACTAGAAAACCACCAATACGGCCATGTGAATGCAAAGAGGACTAACTGCTTAGTTTGAAAGTAATCAGTTACTGTATTTGTCTTTAGGGGACACTGTGAAAGCAAACAGCAGTAGCCTGGTAACTGCTTACGGGTCCAGTAATCAGCTGTTGGCCTTTACACTGCGTGTTGGCCTTTACACTGTGTGTTGGCCTTTACACTGTGTGTTGGCCTTTACACTGCGTGTTGGCCTTTACACTGCGTGTTGGCCTTTACACTGCGTGTTGGCCTTTACATTGTGTGTTGGCCTTTACACTGCGTGTTGGCCTTTACACTGCGTGTTGGCCTTTACACTGCGTGTTGGCCTTTACACTGCGTGTTGGCCTTTACACTGCGTGTTGGCCTTTACATTGTGTGTTGGCCTTTACACTGCGTGTTGGCCTTTACACTGCGTGTTGACCTTTACACTGCGTGTTGGCCTTTACATTGTGTGTTGGCCTTTACATTGTGTGTTGGCCTTTACACTGCGTGTTGGCCTTTACACTGCGTGTTGGCCTTTACACTGCGTGTTGGCCTTCACACTGCGTGTTGGCCTTTACACTGCGTGTTGGCCTTTACACTGCGTGTTGGCCTTTACACTGTGTGTTGGCCTTTACACTGCGTGTTGGCCTTTACATTGCGTGTTGGCCTTTACACTTCGTGTTGGCCTTTACACTGCGTGTTGGCCTTTACATTGTGTGTTGGCCTTTACATTGTGTGTTGGCCTTTACACTGCGTGTTGGCCTTTACACTGCGTGTTGGCCTTTACACTGTGTGTTGGCCTTTACACTGCGTGTTGGCCTTTACATTGCGTGTTGGCCTTTACACTGCGTGTTGGCCTTTACATTGTGTGTTGGCCTTTACATTGTGTGTTGGCCTTTACACTGCGTGCTGGCCTTTACACTGCGTGTTGGCCTTTACATTGTGTGTTGGCCTTTACACTGCGTGTTGGCCTTTACACTGCGTGTTGGCCTTTACACTGTGTGTTGGCCTTTACACTGCGCGTTGGCCTTTACATTGCGTGTTGGCCTTTACACTGCGTGTTGGCCTTTACACTGCGTGTTGGCCTTTACACTGCGTGTTGGCCTTTACATTGTGTGTTGGCCTTTACATTGTGTGTTGGCCTTTACACTGCGTGTTGGCCTTTACACTGCGTGTTGGCCTTTACACTGCGTGTTGGCCTTTACATTGTGTGTTGGCCTTTACACTGCGTGTTGGCTTTTACATTGCGTGTTGGCTTTTACATTGCGTGTTGGCCTTTACACTGCGTGTTGGCCTTTACACTGCGTGTTGGCCTTTACACTGCGTGTTGGCCTTTACACTGCGTGTTGGCCTTTACACTGCGTGTTGGCCTTTTCACTGCGTGTTGGCCTTTACATTGTGTGTTGGCCTTTACACTGCGTGTTGGCCTTTACACTGCGTGTTGGCCTTTACACTGCGTGTTGGCCTTTACACTGCGTGTTGGCCTTTACACTGCGTGTTGGCCTTTACACTGCGTGTTGGCCTTTACATTGCGTGTTGGCCTTTACTCTGCGTGTTGGCCTTTACATTGCGTGTTGGCCTTTACACTGCGTGTTGGCCTTTACATTGTGTGTTGGCCTTTACTCTGCGTGTTGGCCTTTACACTGCGTGTTGGCCTTTACACTGTGTGTTGGCCTTTACACTGTGTGTTGGCCTTTACACTACGTGTTGGCCTTTACACTGCGTGTTGGCCTTTACACTGCGTGTTGGCCTTTACACTGCGTGTTGGCCTTTACACTATGTGTTGGCCTTTACATTGTGTGTTGGCCTTTACACTGCGTGTTGGCCTTTACACTGCGTGTTGGCCTTTACACTGCGTGTTGGCCTTTACACTGCGTGTTGGCCTTTACACTGCGTGCTGGCCTTTACACTGCGTGTTGGCCTTTACACTGCGTGTTGGCCTTTACAGTGTGTGTTGGCCTTTACACTGCGTGTTGGCCTTTACGCTGCGTGTTGACCTTTACACTGCGTGTTGGCCTTTACATTGTGTGTTGGCCTTTACATTGTGTGTTGGCCTTTACACTGCGTGTTGGCCTTTACACTGCGTGTTGGCCTTTACACTGCGTGTTGGCCTTCACACTGCGTGTTGGCCTTTACACTGCGTGTTGGCCTTTACACTGCGTGTTGGCCTTTACACTGTGTGTTGGCCTTTACACTGCGTGTTGGCCTTTACATTGCGTGTTGGCCTTTACACTGCGTGTTGGCCTTTACACTGCGTGTTGGCCTTTACATTGTGTGTTGGCCTTTGCATTGTGTGTTGGCCTTTACACTGCGTGTTGGCCTTTACACTGCGTGTTGGCCTTTACACTGTGTGTTGGCCTTTACACTGCGTGTTGGCCTTTACACTGCGTGTTGGCCTTTACATTGCGTGTTGGCTTTTACATTGCGTGTTGGCTTTTACATTGCGTGTTGGCCTTTACACTGCGTGTTGGCCTTTACACTGCGTGTTGACCTTTACACTGCGTGTTGGCCTTTACACTGTGTGTTGGCCTTTACACTGCGTGTTGGCCTTTACACTGCGTGTTGGCCTTTACACTGCGTGTTGGCCTTTACACTGCGTGTTGGCCTTTACACTGCGTGTTGGCCTTTACACTGCGTGTTGGCCTTTACACTGTGTGTTGGCCTTTACATTGTGTGTTGGCCTTTACACTGCGTGTTGGCCTTTACACTGCGTGTTGGCCTTTACACTGCGTGTTGGCTTTTACACTCCGTGTTGGCCTTTACACTGTGTGTTGGCCTTTACACTGCGTGTTGGCCTTTACATTGCGTGTTGGCCTTTACACTGCGTGTTGGCCTTTACACTGCGTGTTGGCCTTTACACTGCGTGTTGGCCTTTACACTGCGTGTTGGCCTTTACATTGTGTGTTGGCCTTTACACTGCGTGTTGGCCTTTACACTGTGTGTTGGCCTTTACATTGTGTGTTGGCCTTTACACTGCGTGTTGGCCCTTACACTGTGTTTTGGCCTTTACACTGTGTGTTGGCCTTTACACTGTGTGTTGGCCCTTACACTGTGTTTTGGCCTTTACACTGTGTGTTGGCCTTTACACTGTGTGTTGGCCTTTACATTGCGTGTTGGCCTTTACTCTGCGTGTTGGCCTTTACACTGCGTGTTGGCCTTTACACTGCGTGTTGGCCTTTACACTGTGTGTTGGCCTTTACATTGTGTGTTGGCCTTTACACTGCGTGTTGGCCTTTACACTGTGTGTTGGCCTTTACACTGCGTGTTGGCCTTTACACTGCGTGTTGGCCTTTACATTGTGTGTTGGCCTTTACACTGCGTGTTGGCCTTTACACTGTGTGTTGGCCTTTACTGTGTGTTGGCCTTTACACTGCGTGTTGGCCTTTACACTGTGTGTTGGCCTTTACACTGCGTGTTGGCCTTTACACTGCGTGTTGGCCTTTACACTGTGTGTTGGCCTTTACACTGCGTGTTGGCCTTTACACTGTGTGTTGGCCTTTACATTGTGTGTTGGCCTTTACACTGCGTGTTGGCCTTTACACTGTGTGTTGGCCTTTACACTGCGTGTTGGCCTTTACACTGCGTGTTGGCCTTTACATTGTGTGTTGGCCTTTACACTGCGTGTTGGCCTTTGCATTGCGTGTTGGCCTTTACATTGCGTGTTGGCCTTTACACTGCGTGTTGGCCTTTACACTATGTGTTGGCCTTTACACTATGTGTTGGCCTTTACACTATGTGTTGGCCTTTACATTGTGTGTTGGCCTTTACACTGTGTGTTGGCCTTTACACTGTGTGTTGGCCTTTACATTGTGTGTTGGCCTTTACATTGTGTGTTGGCCTTTACATTGTGTGTTGGCCTTTACATTGTGTGTTGGCCTTTACATTGTATGTTGGCCTTTACATTGTGTGTTGGCCTTTACACTGTGTGTTGGCCTTTAGACTGCGTGTTGGCCTTTACACTGCGTGTTGGCCTTTACACTGCGTGCTGGCCTTTACACTGCGTGTTGGCCTTTACATTGCGTGTTGGCCTTTACACTGTGTGTTGGCCTTTACATTGTGTGTTGGCCTTTACATTGCGTGTTGGCCTTTACACTGCGTGTTGGCCTTTACACTGCGTGTTGGCCTTTACACTGCGTGTTGGCCTTTACATTGCGTGTTGGCCTTTACACTGTGTGTTGGCCTTTACATCGCGTGTTGGCCTTTACACTGCGTGTTGGCCTTTACACTGTGTGTTGGCCTTTACATTGTGTGTTGGCCTTTACACTGCGTGTTGGCCTTTACACTGTGTGTTGGCCTTTACATTGCGTGTTGGCCTTTACACTGCGTGTTGGCCTTTACACTGCGTGTTGGCCTTTACACTGCGTGTTGGCCTTTACACTGCGTGTTGGCCTTTACATTGTGTGTTGGCCTTTACACTGCGTGTTGGCCTTTACACTGCGTGTTGGCCTTTACACTGCGTGTTGGCCTTCACACTGCGTGTTGGCCTTTACACTGCGTGTTGGCCTTTACACTGCGTGTTGGCCTTTACACTGTGTGTTGGCCTTTACACTGCGTGTTGGCCTTTACATTGCGTGTTGGCCTTTACACTGCGTGTTGGCCTTTACACTGCGTGTTGGCCTTTACATTGTGTGTTGGCCTTTACATTGTGTGTTGGCCTTTACACTGCGTGTTGGCCTTTACACTGCGTGTTGGCCTTTACACTGCGTGTTGGCCTTTACATTGCGTGTTGGCTTTTACATTGCGTGTTTGCTTTTACATTGCGTGTTGGCCTTTACACTGCGTGTTGGCCTTTACACTGCGTGTTGACCTTTACACTGCGTGTTGGCCTTTACACTGTGTGTTGGCCTTTACACTGCGTGTTGGCCTTTACACTGCGTGTTGGCCTTTACACTGCGTGTTGGCCTTTACACTGCGTGTTGGCCTTTACACTGCGTGTTGGCCTTTACACTGCGTGTTGGCCTTTACACTGTGTGTTGGCCTTTACATTGTGTGTCGGCCTTTACATTGTGTGTTGGCCTTTACACTGCGTGTTGGCCTTTACACTGTGTGTTGGCCTTTACACTGCGTGTTGGCCTTTACACTGCGTGTTGGCCTTTACATTGTGTGTTGGCCTTTACACTGCGTGTTGGCCTTTGCATTGCGTGTTGGCCTTTACATTGCGTGTTGGCCTTTACACTGCGTGTTGGCCTTTACACTATGTGTCGGCCTTTACACTATGTGTTGGCCTTTACACTATGTGTTGGCCTTTACATTGTGTGTTGGCCTTTACACTGTGTGTTGGCCTTTACACTGTGTGTTGGCCTTTAGATTGTGTGTTGGCCTTTACATTGTGTGTTGGCCTTTACATTGTGTGTTGGCCTTTACATTGTGTGTTGGCCTTTACATTGTGTGTTGGCCTTTACATTGTGTGTTGGCCTTTACACTGTGTGTTGGCCTTTACACTGCGTGTTGGCCTTTACACTGCGTGTTGGCCTTTACACTGCGTGTTGGCCTTTACACTGCGTGTTGGCCTTTACATTGCGTGTTGGCCTTTACACTGTGTGTTGGCCTTTACATTGTGTGTTGCCCTTTACATTGTGTGTTGGCCTTTACATTGCGTGTTGGCCTTTACACTGCGTGTTGGCCTTTACACTGCGTGTTGGCCTTTACACTGCGTGTTGGCCTTTACATTGCGTGTTGGCCTTTACACTGTGTGTTGGCCTTTACATTGCGTGTTGGCCTTTACACTGCGTGTTGGCCTTTACACTGTGTGTTGGCCTTTACATTGTGTGTTGGCCTTTACACTGCGTGTTGGCCTTTACACTGTGTGCTGGCCTTTACATTGCGTGTTGGCCTTTACACTGCGTGTTGGCCTTTACACTGCGTGTCGGCCTTTACATTGCGTGTTGGCCTTTACACTGCGTGTTGGCCTTTACACTGCGTGTTGGCCTTTACATTGCGTGTTGGCCTTTACTCTGCGTGTTGGCCTTTACACTGCGTGTTGGCCTTTGCATTGTGTGTTGGCCTTTACACTGCGTGTTGGCCTTTACACTGTGTGTTGGCCTTTACACTGCGTGTTGGCCTTTACACTGCGTGTTGGCCTTTACACTGCGTGTTGGCCTTTACACTGTGTGTTGGCCTTTACATTGTGTGTTGGCCTTTACACTGCGTGTTGGCCTTTACACTGTGTGTTGGCCTTTACATTGCGTGTTGGCCTTTACACTGCGTGTTGGCCTTTACACTGCGTGTTGGCCTTTACATTGCGTGTTGGCCTTTACACTGCGTGTTGGCCTTTACACTGAGTGTTGGCCTTTACACTGCGTGTTGGCCTTTACACTGTGTGTTGGCCTTTACATTGTGTGTTGGCCTTTACACTGCGTGTTGGCCTTTACACTGCGTGTTGGCCTTTACACTGCGTGTTGGCCTTTGCACTGCGTGTCGGCCTTTACACTGTGTGTTGGCCTTTACATTGCGTGTTGGCCTTTACGTTGCGTGTTGGCCTTTACACTGCGTGTTGGCCTTTACACTATGTGTTGGCCTTTGCACTGCGTGTTGGCCTTTACATTGCGTGTTGGCCTTTACATTGCGTGTTGGCCTTTACTCTGCGTGTTGGCCTTTACACTGCGTGTTGGCCTTTACACTGCGTGTTGGCCTTTACACTATGTGTTGGCCTTTGCACTGCGTGTTGGCCTTTACACTATGTGTTGGCCTTTGCACTGCGTGTTGGCCTTTACACTATGTGTTGGCCTTTACACTATGTGTTGGCCTTTGCACTATGTGTTGGCCTTTGCACTGCGTGTTGGCCTTTACACTATGTGTTGGCCTTTGCACTGCGTGTTGGCCTTTACACTATGTGTTGGCCTTTACACTGCGTGTTGGCCTTTACATTGCGTGTTGGCCTTTACACTGCGTGTTGGCCTTTACATTGCGTGTTGGCCTTTACACTGCGTGTTGGCCTTTACACTGCATGTTGGCCTCTACACTGCGTGTTGGCCTTTACACTGCGTGTTGGCCTTTACACTGTGTGTTGGCCTTTACACTGTGTGTTGGCCTTTACACTGCGTGTTGGCCTTTACACTGTGTGTTGGCCTTTACATTGTGTGTTGGCCTTTACACTGCGTGTTGGCCTTTACACTGCGTGTTGGCCTTTACACTGCGTGTTGGCCTTTGCACTGCGTGTTGGCCTTTACACTGTGTGTTGGCCTTTACATTGCGTGTTGGCCTTTACGTTGCGTGTTGGCCTTTACACTGCGTGTTGGCCTTTACACTGCGTGTTGGCCTTTACACTATGTGTTGGCCTTTACATTGCGTGTTGGCCTTTACATTGCGTGTTGGCCTTTACTCTGCGTGTTGGCCTTTACACTGCGTGTTGGCCTTTACACTGCGTGTTGACCTTTACACTGCGTGTTGACCTTTACACTATGTGTTGGCCTTTGCACTGCGTGTTGGCCTTTACACTATGTGTTGGCCTTTGCACTGCGTGTTGGCCTTTACACTATGTGTTGGCCTTTACACTATGTGTTGGCCTTTGCACTATGTGTTGGCCTTTGCACTGCGTGTTGGCCTTTACACTATGTGTTGGCCTTTGCACTGCGTGTTGGCCTTTACACTATGTGTTGGCCTTTACACTGCGTGTTGGCCTTTACATTGCGTGTTGGCCTTTACTTTGCGTGTTGGCCTTTACACTGCGTGTTGGCCTTTACACTGCATGTTGGCCTTTACATTGCGTGTTGGCCTTTACATTGCGTGTTGGCCTTTACACTGCGTGTTGGCCTTTACACTGCGTGTTGGCCTTTACACTGTGTGTTGGCCTTTACATTGTGTGTTGGCCTTTACACTGCGTGTTGGCCTTTACACTGCGTGTTGGCCTTTACACTGCGTGTTGGCCTTTACATTGTGTGTTGGCCTTTACATTGTGTGTTGGCCTTTACACTGCGTGTTGGCCTTTACACTGTGTGTTGGCCTTTACATTGTGTGTTGGCCTTTACATTGTGTGTTGGCCTTTACACTGCGTGTTGGCCTTTACACTGCGTGTTGGCCTTTACACTGCGTGTTGGCCTTTACATTGCGTGTTGGCCTTTACATTGTGTGTTGGCCTTTACACTGCGTGTTGGCCTTTACACTGCGTGTTGGCCTTTACACTGCGTGTTGGCCTTTACACTGCGTGCTGGCCTTTACACTGCGTGTTGGCCTTTACATTGCGTGTTGGCCTTTACATTGCGTGTTGGCCTTTACACTGCGTGTTGGCCTTTACACTGTGTGTTGGCCTTTACACTGCGTGTTGGCCTTTACACTGCGTGTTGGCCTTTACACTATGTGTTGGCCTTTGCACTGCGTGTTGGCCTTTACACTATGTGTTGGCCTTTACACTGTGTGTTGGCCTTTACTCTGCGTGTTGGCCTTTACACTGCGTGTTGGCCTTTACACTGCGTGTTGGCCTTTACACTGTGTGTTGGCCTTTACACTGCGTGTTGGCCTTTACACTGTGTGTTGGCCTTTACACTGCGTGTTGGCCTTTACACTGTGTGTTGGCCTTTACATTGTGTGTTGGCCTTTACATTGTGTGTTGGCCTTTACACTGTGTGTTGGCCTTTACACTGCGTGTTGGCCTTTACACTGCGTGTTGGCCTTTGCACTGCGTGTTGGCCTTTACACTATGTGTTGGCCTTTACACTGTGTGTTGGCCTTTACTCTGCGTGTTGGCCTTTACACTGTGTGTTGGCCTTTACACTGCGTGTTGGCCTTTGCATTGCGTGTTGGCCTTTACATTGCGTGTTGGCCTTTACACTGCGTGTTGGCCTTTACATTGCGTGTTGGCCTTTACACTGCGTGTTGGCCTTTACATTGCGTGTTGGCCTTTACACTGCGTGTTGGCCTTTACACTGCGTGTTGGCCTTTACACTGAGTGTTGGCCTTTACATTGCGTGTTGGCCTTTACACTATGTGTTGGCCTTTACACTGCGTGTTGGCCTTTACACTGCGTGTTGGCCTTTACATTGCGTGTTGGCCTTTACACTATGTGTTGGCCTTTACACTGCGTGTTGGCCTTTACACTGCGTGTTGGCCTTTACACTGCGTGTTGGCCTTTACACTGCGTGTTGGCCTTTACACTGCGTGTTGGCCTTTACATTGTGTGTTGGCCTTTACACTGCGTGTTGGCCTTTACACTGCGTGTTGGCCTTTACACTGTGTGTTGGCCTTTACACTGCGTGTTGGCCTTTACATTGTGTGTTGGCCTTTACACTGTGTGTTGGCCTTTACATTGCGTGTTGGCCTTTACACTGCGTGTTGGCCTTTACATTGTGTGTTGGCCTTTACACTGCGTGTTGGCCTTTACACTGCGTGTTGGCCTTTACACTGCGTGTTGGCCTTTACACTGCGTGTTGGCCTTTACATTGTGTGTTGGCCTTTACACTGCGTGTTGGCCTTTACACTGCGTGTTGGCCTTTACACTGTGTGTTGGCCTTTACACTGCGTGTTGGCCTTTACACTGTGTGTTGGCCTTTACATTGTGTGTTGGACTTTACACTGCGTGTTGGCCTTTACACAGTGTGTTGGCCTTTACATTGTGTGTTGGCCTTTACACTGCGTGTTGGCCTTTACACTGCGTGTTGGCCTTTACACTGTGTGTTGGCCTTTACATTGCGTGTTGGCCTTTACACTGTGTGTTGGCCTTTACACTGCGTGTTGGCCTTTACATTGCGTGTTGGCCTTTACATTGCGTGTTGGCCTTTACTCTGCGTGTTGGCCTTTACACTGTGTGTTGGCCTTTACACTGCGTGTTGGCCTTTGCATTGTGTGTTGGCCTTTACACTGCGTGTTGGCCTTTACACTGTGTGTTGGCCTTTACATTGCGTGTTGGCCTTTACACTGTGTGTTGGCCTTTACACTGTGTGTTGGCCTTTACACTGCGTGTTGGCCTTTACATTGTGTGTTGGCCTTTACACTGCGTGTTGGCCTTTACACTGCGTGTTGGCCTTTACACTGCGTGTTGGCCTTTACACTGCGTGTTGGCCTTTACACTGTGTGTTGGCCTTTACACTGTGTGTTGGCCTTTACATTGTGTGTTGGCCTTTACACTGTGTGTTGGCCTTTACACTGCGTGTTGGCCTTTACATTGCGTGTTGGCCTTTACACTGCGTGTTGGCCTTTACACTGCGTGTTGGCCTTTACACTGTGTGTTGGCCTTTACACTGTGTGTTGGCCTTTACATTGTGTGTTGGCCTTTACACTGTGTGTTGGCCTTTACACTGTGTGTTGGCCTTTACACTGTGTGTTGGCCTTTACATTGTGTGTTGGCCTTTACACTGTGTGTTGGCCTTTACACTGCGTGTTGGCCTTTACATTGCGTGTTGGCCTTTACACTGTGTGTTGGCCTTTACACTGCGTGTTGGCCTTTACACTGCGTGTTGGCCTTTACACTGCGTGTTGGCCTTTACACTGCGTGTTGGCCTTTGCATTGCGGAAGATGGTGTTATTGTTGAAGAAGATGGATTATCTTCTTCACTAATTTATTTTTTCCACATATTTATGATCCTAATCCATGTGGGTTTGTTTTAAGATCGATCTTACTAGTGCTGACATTCCCGCCCAGTCAATCACACCATGAGTGTGTAGAAAAAGCGGCATACTCGTGGCTTGATTAATTAGAAACTGTGAAATATTCTGAAGCCATTCACATCGTTTCTTGGTGGGGGCCCTGGTGTAATTCGCCCCCCTCCCGTTCTGGCATTCGTGTTTGAAAGAAACAGACGTTTCTTCACCGCTCACTCATAAGATTCATTATTGGCGGACTGTAAGGTAGCGTGCTCGGCCTCAGACGGCCAGAGCCTGAATTTTGCATCTTGTGTCTGAAGGGCAGCGTCATCTCATTCATTTAATCATCCTCATGATGTTATCTTGTGTCACATTAGCTTATATGTGCACACAGATGGCCTAAAACCAATTCATTTATTCATGCATTGCACATCGCTTCTCTACAAAATGTAAATCAAGTGTTAACCCATTAACCGCCAAACTGTTAAATTAGAATTTTCACCCACTTGAAGTTGTGTCTCGCTGATTACCAATATATGTAATATATGTAATATATGTGACTATGTCGTGACTCAAAGCCTGTTTCATTTTTATTTTTTTGGAAAAAAAGTACATTTTGATATAAAAAGTATATTAGCTTAATATATGGTACCTCACAAATAAACCCACCATATGAATTACTTGACCATTTCATTTCCCCATGTAACATACGTAATTCACCATAATTTTAAAACTACTACATATTATAGCTGAATTTTTTGCATGTAGGCTCATATAATTATATCTTTGTCATTTTATCGTTACGTTTCATGCCAATGAAATGGTTACAACGTAACAAATTATGTAACTAAATATGTGTATATGTACAATTTTTTGCTACATAGTTAAATATATTGTTTTGACTGGTAACCCAATAGCACAAGACGCACACATTTATTTTTGTGTTTTTGGCAAGGTATATGTATGTAATAAATATATTGGTATGATAGCAGTTTCTCTGTAGTAGATTAATATGTGTTATCACGTAACAACCAAACCCACCGTGTGAATGATTTAACCATTTTATTTTTCAATTTAACAAACGTTATTGACCACAATTTTAAAACTACCAGGCATTATAATTCTATTTTGTTAACATATGCGGACATATATCTGACATATTTCAAACTTACGTTTCATGCAAATCAAATGGCCAAAACATAATAATTAAGGAACTAAATATGTGCATTTGTACACATTTTCATTCATTTGCTACATTGAAACAGTGATTGTTTTGAGTTGTAACTCAAAAGAAGCACAAATTATAATTATTGTGCTTTTGACAAGGTATATATAGTAAGTACTACATATTTTTGCATGATAACATTTCCTATGACATAGGATGATTGTATAAATTAATAAATAAATAAATACAGATATAAATAAATACGGATCTCTGAAGCGCGCCAAAACGTAACGATAGGTCACGTTCCATGCAGGATGTGGTTGTTATATAGATTGATTGGTTGATGGTTGGGTAATTGTTTGATTGATTAATGGGAACTTTTATTAATCCGTTAGTTAATTGATTGATTGATTGATTGATTGATTGATTGATTGACTTCACAATGTGCATTGCTGTCAAATTAATATGACATGCACATATGTAGCCTGCTCACTCACTCACTCACTCACTCACTCACTCACTCACTCACTCACTCACTCACTCACTCACTCACTCACTCACTCACTCACTCACTCACTCACTCACTCACTCACTCACTCACTCACTCACTCACTCACTCACTCACTCACTCACTCACTCACTCACTCACTCACTCACTCACTCACTCACTCACTCACTCACTCACTCACTCACTCACTCACTCACTCACTCACTCACTCACTCACTCACTCACTCACTCACTCACTCACTCACTCACTCACTCACTCACTCACTCAATCAATCACTCAATCAATCACTCACTCACTCACTCACTCACTCACTCACTCACAATCAATAAGGCAGTCAATCAATCAATCAATCAATCAATCAATCAATCAATCAATCAATCAATCAATCAATCAATCAATCAATCAATCAATCAATCAATCAATCAATCAATCAAGCAATCAAGCAATCAGTCAGTCAGTCAGTCAGTCAGTCAGTCAGTCAGTCAGTCAGTCAGTCAGTCAACCAGTCAGTCAGTCAGTCAGTCAGTCAGTCAGTCAGTCAGTCAGTCAGTCAGTCAGTCAGTCAGTCAGTCAGTCAGTCAGTCAGTCAGTCAGTCAGTCAGTCAGTCAGTCAGTCAGTCAGTCAGTCAGTCAGTCAGTCAGTCAGTCAGTCAGTCCGCCCGCCCGCCCGCCCGCCCGCCCGCCCGTTTGTTCGTTCGTTCGTTCGTTCGTTCGTTCGTTCGTTCGTTCGTTCATCCATGTATTCGTTTATTCACGCCTAATAATCATAATTTAAATCTTAACATGATTTAACCTCAATCGGTTATGTAAATCACTAGAATGGTTCCTGGCTCATAAATATATCAAGAACATAATTACAACACGAACGTAAAGCTTCCAAGGGTGAGTTATTCAGACAGGCCGTGACCAAACAATGTCCATCTGTGACCTCTACATGACTGGTCAATGACAGACTGACCAGTGACTGTCAAATCAAGGTCATCTCAAGGTATCTTCCCAGATTATCATCTGGTTATTATCTATCCGTCACCTAGCAACCTCTTAAAACTGCTACGTCGCTTGTAACGTTTCAAACAGGTTTTAGAAATATCACTAAAATTGATAAAGTATACATAAGTCATCTAGATCCACTGCAATCCGCGAGAATTGGGAGAGCAATTTGCGAGATTTGGAAGAACAATTCGCGAGCATTGCAAGAAGAATTCCGAGAATTGGGTGAGCCATCGGGGAGAATGGTAAGAATTCACTGTTTGTGGTACAACTAATAAATTAGGGATTGAAAGCATTAAAATGACCTGAGCCCGTATTCTCGTAAAAGTTACGATATTTCCTAGGCTTCGGATTGGTCGAGATGGCCATCTCGACCAATCTGAAGCCTACGATATATTGTAACTTGTACAATAATACGAGCCCTGATATGCCCCATTGCAACCATAAGTTAATGTTTTGAGCTCCTGCGTGAGATTTACAGTCAGTTAGTGACCTAGTCATCCACCAGAGGTCGTTCTCAGCGTGTGACTGCACGGGATGCTCTCCATAAATAACTAATGCTCCCTGATCTTGTCACACACAAAGATGTGGCCAGGTCTCAGCTCAGCAGACGGTAAAGTGATACTGGTGGCACAAAGTCTTCTATTGTTTGAAAATAAAATTTTGTATAACAGTGAAGCGTATGCCGGACTTAATTCACAAATAACCATTTTTTCTGATGATTCTAAGTCTTTGCGTCGGCAGAAAACACAGCGTTTGATAAACAGAGGCTACTCCACCGCCAGTTTTATCACCAAGAACATCCCCTCTGTCTCGTCTGTACACAGAGTAGCTAGAGTTAATGAGCTCGCTGTCCTGATGCAATGGTCATTTAACTTTTATGATTTAACAAATTAATTGCACTTTTTTGTAGGAATAAAATTAGAGCATATAAGCACCACTAGAAGCTAAAGTGTTATTCTGAGATTAATAATGCCACATGTATTGCATCCCGTATTATGTATTCAACCTGGTAAAACGAGGAGGGTGCCATTTCTACGATCTTGGCGAATTATTTTATGACATTAGATCATCATAAGAAGATTATTTATTTGATTCTTCATGGCTGGTGATGGTGTGCTATATAATTCATGTAATAAAGCGCACTCTTTGTATTGTGTTTGTTTTTGTGCGTTATTCATAATATGTATAGGTGTTTTAATAATGAATCTTATTGATGTTTGAGAGTAATATCATGATTCATATTTACTCGGGTGGTGCGATTTACATTGATATTTTTTTAAATTGTATTGGAGTAATTTATGCAGTGTGCATGCTGTAATATCTGACATAATGAAGTTTATATGTCTCCAGTGGGAGGGGGGGGGGTGTAATCTGTCAAGGAGAAAGAACGAAATTCAATAGATTCGTAGATCTGAATGTACGAGGCGCGCAGCTTGGAGTATATTCAGATCTGCGAATCTATCGTAATTGAGTTCTTTCATCGACTTAAAATACACAAAATATGTACATGTTCCCGTAGAATTAGTAGATAAAATAGTCAGTGTGGTTAACCAAGAAACATTAGGCATGTAGTGTCATGGTAAAACCTGCATAATAATCACTGTGCCCGCTGGGGCCAGTATGAAAAATAACAGTAGATTCGTAAATCCGAATCTACTGTTTTAACAATAGACTGACGTCACCGGTGTATTTTAAATTGTAAGATAAGTTTTTATTTTATGTGTTTTGTCGTCCACAGCCAGATGTGCCTAGGTCTACTCGATCCCATTTTCCTTCTTCCAGTAGTTGCTAAGGGACGGATTGGTGATAAGGAGAAGATAATCTGGAAAGAGACCTTGAGATGACCTTGACACGACTGTTACTGGTCAGTCTGTCATTGACCAGTCATGTAGCGGGCACAGATAAACATTGTTTGGTCACGGCCTGTCAGAATAACTCATCCCATGGAAGCTTTGCCTTCGTGTTGTGATTACTTTGTTGGTGTGATCATGAGCTAGGATACATTACCCGTGATTCACGATGGATTGACAAATGGCGGGATGTGATTAAACCATTTATCAGCCAGTTACGGAAATATCCAGTTTTGCATTTTTTTATTATCACTTTAAGTACCACCTATGTCTATTAAACATTTTAAAGATATAATATGGCATCAATCAGCAAGATTTGCAAAGAACTGACCTCCATTTTGTCAAAACTGAATAATTTTTACTCGCTTGAAGTTATGGTTTTATAGTTTTATGTTTATGGGCCAACATTAATCCTGCAAAAAATCTACGAAAGCCTTACGCTGTATAACGTCGCTGTTACTTTTTTATATCCACATAGATTAACTATACTGTTAATTTCACACCAATCTGCTGTTATAAAGTAAATTAATGAATTAATGTACATTACATCGGTATCAGTAGTTTTACCGGGCCATTTCTGCTGTAACGACAACTACCAGTTATTTTCGACAGACACGATGCACAATTCAAGCAGGCAACGCCAGCTTAGTCCGTAATAACATGAATTAGAAATTATGAAAATTATGTTTATTTATAAAAATATAACAATCTATCAATCTATTAATCTATCTATTTTATTATTGCAGTAACATTTTGTTTTACTTGATACACGCATGAAACCGTATGTTTTTACAGGCAATTTTGCGGGAAGTTTTGTGTTCGCTATTCCAGTTTTAAATGCATTAAAAGTACACAGCTGGATTGATCAACTTAGTCACAGTGTACTCATATGAAAGTAACATTGGAACCAGAATGGCTTTTTTGTTCAACGAGACAGGAGCGACTATTAAAAATGAAATGAATCGGGCTTATGGCCACCTTTGTGCACATATAGGCTAAACTGGGCCAGGAGAGCCTCCTGAGGATGGTGAGATGATTGAGATGACACTGTCCTCCAGACCCAAGATTCGAAATTCGAGCCATGGCGGTCTGAGGTCGAGCACGCTACCTCTCGGTCACGGAGGCTTCCCACAATACTGACTTTCACACGTGGATGGGGAAGAAACATTTTTTGTTTCTTTCAAACCGCAGAGACCGGGAACCGAACCCCGAACTCTGGCGTGAAATGCAGCGGTGCTAACCACTACCCTAGGGCCCCCGCCCGGAGCGAGTATTAAATACTTCCCCATCCCGTGTTTATAACATAATGGAAATATGAAAAGCGTTTGTAGTTCACTCCCCCAACCAACCACTCAAACAATAAAGCTGCTACTTAACTAATCAACCATCCGACAACACTATATACCATACTCAAACACTACTGGGACACATCCCATAAAAACAACCTATTATGAACCGCCTGAACCGAGATGTATCATATGAAAAACATCCTGTTTCTCAGTCTACAACGGTGTTGGCCCAACATTAATCCAAAATTGGGAGAACGTCTTTATTTTTCTTGGACGTTACGCTCCCAAAGTTAAGTCAACCCTTTCAGTGCGGGGACTGACTTTATACGTCCGAATCTGACGTCTGTAGACGTCAAATTCTGACGTATAAAGCCAGCAATTGGGAGAACGTCTATAGTTGTATTGGACTTTATTCTCTCAAAGTTGAGTCAACCCTTTCAGTGCGAGGACGTCTGTAGACGTCAAATTCTGACGTATAAAGACGATCCCGCAATGAAAAAAATGAAATATTTCTAATGTCCTTAGAACCATAACATACGTATTCAAATGATGCACAAAGAGCTAACCAAGACAGTTATGGTGATTTCAAATTGAAAATAACCCTTTGTTATCCATGGTTTACACAAAAATACTCTAGCGCTGTGTGTGTTAATTGTAGTCCATCGTGTAGGGCGGGGTTGAACGTGTCAAGTTTGTATCTGACACAGATTCCTGTGATAATCAGTGAGTTAACGTAATGCCGTCATTTACCATCCACCTACAACATACCGTGACATACTGAATTATCGCCCACTCACCGGAAACGGGTTGAGAGCCTGAAGAGAAGATTTAGACGTGAGGAAACGAGACTTACATGTAGTGACGTCACTTCACCAGGGAAGGTCTGGATCGGACAAGGTCATTTCACGGATGTAGACGTCTGCTCAAAGCCCGGCTTAGGAGAGCTTAGTGTTGTCTTGTAGGACATGCCGCAAAACGGCGTGTACGACATGTCGGAAAAAACATGTACTCATGTCGGAAAAAATATGTACTATATGTCAAAACAACCTGATATATCTAATATGTACTTTGCAATTAAAGTGTTATATTGTCTTAAATGTAAAAGATCAACGTCTGATAATTTTCACATCCATCAAAATCCGTAACTGAAACTCATATCACCAGATTAAAGACGGTACTAAATATACAAACGAAAATAAATATTACAGCTATTGTTTGCTTTCATTGAGTGAAATAGGCCTCTCCCTCGGGCATAAATCAATCAATCAATCAATCAATCAATCAATCAATCAATCAATCAATCAATCAATCAATCAATCAATCAATCAATCAATCAATTAAGCAAAATGAATGAATTAATCAATCAATTAACCAATTATATTAATAAAGTTTCCATTAATCAATCAACTTATCCAACCATCAATCAATCAATCAATCTATATAATAACAACCTCCTGGAACATGACCTATCGTTACGTTTTGGCGCGCTTCAGAGCTCTGTATTTATTTATACAATAGAGACGGTTATTACTGGTTCTCACACATCACTCACCAAATGGGTAACGTCAGCGAAGAGGTCTTGTCAGGTTAAAATAAATAAATAAATCTGAGGAAAGCTCGGCAGTGTGTGGGTGAGTCAAGCCCCAACTCGGATTTTTTTCGTGTGTTTTTTTGTGATTGTAGTGTTTTTTTGTGTACAAGTTTCCAATTAAATGGATGGGGGGGGGGGGTTGGCTAGGTCTGCCTAATCCGAGTTTTTCTCTGATTTCAACATTAATTTTTAACCCCTTATATATGTGTTCAATTTCATAATCAACACAAAACGATACTGAACATCTTGTGAATATGGTTAATATGATAATTGTGCACCTAACAAAATTGTAGTTACGAGAATTGTTCTTACTACACGACAAGTTTCGCATGCGCAGGGGCGGAAACATGCTGTCAATTCCTGTGTGAATTAAGGATACATGACAGTGATCGCTGAAGGCTTATATCATTTATTATTCCGTATCCTGTCGGAAGAAAAAATATGGCTTCAATGTGGCGCGAAATCTGTGTCCACTTAGCATGGAGGTGTAATAATCCCTCACATGGTATTTATTCACATCTGGGAGTTATATGGTGGGTTTGTTAATACAGGTTTGTCAGCCAACGTATATCATTAACCCTTACAGCGCGGGAACCGACTTTAGTAGTCAGAATCTGCCGTCCAAAAACGTCAGATTCTGACGTCTAAAGTCGATCCCCACACTCTAAGAATCTAAATATTTGTAATGGCCGTAGACCCATACCATAGGTATTCAAATAAATCAGAAAGAGCTAACTAAGACATTTATGATGATTTCAACTTGAAAAAACCCTTTGAGTTCCATGGGTTATGCAAAATACTTCAGGGTTTTAAGGGTTACTGGCATTGGCTGCCCCTGAGCGATGTCTCACACGTGTACATGTTATTTTCACCGTCCGTGGATTTGAACATATGTCCCAGGATACTATGTCTGAAGCACAGTATGTTTTACATTGAATTGATATATTGTATATCGATGGCTTGATTAGAGCTGCGGGTGTTTGTGGATAGGTTCCATTAACACAATTTGTGTAACCATTTGCTGTTGAATATATTAATATTATCGTGTCTTTGGTAATAATAAATGACTATAATATTTTCTTAGTAAAATGAGCACGCAGTACAACTGAGTGCAGTAGAAAAGTCAAACGTCAGACCAAGATTAAATTCCGCACAATTTATCTGCCTTGTGTCGTCTCATCGAACATCAGTGCATTATTCTGACTAACAAATATAAAGGTTTTATAAAAAAATAACATATAAATATGGAAATTCAGTGTCACAAAATGTCACATGGAAGTCAATGCGTAGGCCTCCTATGTCTTAGAAGGTCACGTGGATATTCCTTACTTATGTGTCGGTTTTCAGTTCGTATCTGAGGTTAGAAAAAGCTCACCCCAGCTGACCAGGGCATTCATATAAGGTGCAATAAACATGAATAAGTACGATAAGGCGATTTAAACATTCTACGAAGGGCTTTACGCCAACTCACAAAAAATTGTTGGTGTATCTGTGGGCTACATCCCTTAACTGACAGCCATATAATGACATACATATTGATATAAATATTTTATATAAACAATTGGTGCTAACATTATGGAAGGAAGATAAAAGTACATTATTTTTTCTATTAAAATCAGCAATACTGGCCTCTACACGTTTAGTTAAAATATTAGGCCATATAACATTACCCAAGTGAATGCTGCTATCTGAAGAGGCTATCTGATTATTTTATCAAATTAATATTTGTGCTAACATTATCACCAACATGTGGAAATACAATATAGTTACTTTTATTGGCATTAAAAGTTAATAAATACTCTTCGAAAAACAACCCACACTCTTTTAAAAGGCTTGATAATGAGTAACGCGTCGGTGCCAACAGACTATATCGTCTGCGTAGCCTAATGCACCTACAAATTACTGCCCAATATAACAGCCGAAAACACATGACTTAATGTTATACAAATGTGTTGTGTTTGCTAGGAAGCCACCATGTACGACGTTGGACCAACATTGAGTCAACGTCCCGCGTTTGCTAAAGCTTCATGGCTTCTACATCTTATATATCTTTTTCAAATTAATCTGTCGCTGCTTCTGGTCAGTGATGGAATTTCAAGGCTGAGATCAATTCATTCATTTGTATAATGCTGAAAACAATACTAGCTTAAATGTCGGGCCATAGTTCAGATGTGACAGTTATCCACATTATAAAACACAGGAACGCTTTAAACACGTGGGTGGGTGGGTCGGTGAGTGAGAACGTGACATCATAATAAAAAAATTGTGTATCTAATCTTGTCAGAATGGCCGATCAATAATGCTGAACTTTAAAGCTCCACTAAGTCATAGAGCTGTAATTTTGTCAATAAGCGACTGAATATCAGAATTGCTTTCTATTTTATGAGGAAAGAAACTTTTCAATTTAATTTGAAAAAGTAAAACATTGCGTAAATATGCGAATATAATTAGTAAATAAGGCTGTTGTCAATAATCTCATCCTCCAATCATATTATTCTTGACATGGCGTTTTTCTGAGTAAAGTTTATATTAAAAGCATCTACGTGAAGGTAAATGTTAGGAGTAATTAAAACAAGATGAAAAGAGACAGCACAGCCAATGCAGTGATATGAGCAGCACATATAAGATTAAGTCTTTTGTAACGATTAGATTTCTAAATTGATCAGTGTTTATCAATCGTGTTTATTGTGATTCTACTTCAACAATATACAAATACATCAAAGACTACTCACAGTAGTAGGAAATATGGAAATTATAGAAAAAATTGTAATAGTCGTGCCATAACATATACACCATATCCCGTTTAACAGGCCCATTGAGTCGCGACGCTGGACCAGCATCAACCCAACATTCGGCTCACCGTCTTGTGTCTACCGGAGGCGATTCGGTTTGCAAATTATATTTTATTTGTTCATTGTCTAACTTCTGTGTGAAGGCTGATTGACAATTTTATCAATGACCACTGGGTATTTTAAGAACTGAAGTAGTTGAGCTCACTTTGAGACTACAACCTAAAACATATACTAAAATAAATTAGTACCAAACGTTGCCTGGATCTATATCTATATAGTCAGTCAGTCAGTCAGTCAGTCAGTCAGTCAGTCAGTCAGTCAGTCAGTCAGTCAGTCAGTCAATCAATCAATCAATCAATCAATCAAGCAATCAAGCAATCAAGCAATCAAGCAATCAAGCAACCACTCAAGCAATCAAGCAATCAAGCAATCAAGCAATCAATCATCAAGCAGTTAATCATTAGAAAAAAATCAATTAATCAGTCAATCAGTCAAATAATCAATCAATTAATCAACCAATTAATGAAAGTTTCCATTAATTAATGAAACAATCACCCAACCATCAATCAATCAATGTATATAACAACCATCTCCAAGAACATGACCTATCGTTACGTTTTTGCGCTCTTCGGAGCTCTGTATTTATTTATACAATAGAAGTGGTTATAACTGGTTTTTACTCACTAAATGGATAACGTCAGCGTAGAGGTCTTGTCAGTTTGAAATAAATAAAAAATCTGAGAAAAGCTCGGAAGTGTGTGGGTGAGTCAAGCCCCAACTCCGATTTTCTTGTGTGAGTTTCTTTTTTGTTTTAGTGTTTTTTATGTACATGTTTCCAAAAAATGGATGGGTGAGTTGGTTGGTTAGATCTGCGTTTTCTCTGATTATTAATATTATTTTTAACTCGAAAAGACCCCTTGTATATGTGTTCATTTTCATAATCAACACAAAACGATACTGAACATGTAGCATCTTGTTAGTATGGTTAATATGAAAATTGTGCACCTAAGAAAATTGTAGTTACGAGAATTGTTTTTACTACACGACAAGTCTCGCATGCGCAGGGGCGGAAACATGCAGGGAATTGCTGTGTGAATTAAGGAGACATGACAGTGATCGCTGAAGGCTTATATCATTTATTATTCTGTATCCTGTGGGAAGAAAAAATATGGCTTCAATGTGGCACGAAATCTGTGTCCACTTAGCATTGAGGTGTAATAATCCCTCACATGGTATTTATTCACATCTGGGAGTTATATGGTGGGTTTGTTAATACAGGTTTGCCAGCCAACACCATTAACCCTTAGAGCGCGGGGACCGACTTTAGTCGTCAGAATCTGACGTCCAAAAACGTCAGATTCTGACGTCTAAAGTCGATCCCCACACTCTAAGAATCTAAATATGTGTAATGGCCGTAGACCCATACCATAGGTATTCAAATAAATCAGAAAGAGCTAACTAAGACATTTATGATGATTTTAACTGGAAAAAACCCTTTGATTTCCATGGGTTATGCAAGATATTTCAGGGTTTCAAGGGTTACTGGCATCGGCTGCCCCTGAGCGATGTCTCACAGGTGTACATGTTCTTGTCACCGTCCGTGGATTTGAACATATGTCCCAGGATACTATGTCTAAAGCACAGTATGTTCTACATTCAATTGATGTGTTGTATATGGATGGCTTGATTTGAGCTGCGGGTGTTTGTGTAAAATGAAATGAAATGAAATGAATCGGGCTTTAGGCCACCTTTGTGCACATATGGTTAAACTGGGCCAGGAGAACCTCCTGAGGATGGTGAGATGATTGAGCTGACACTGTCCTCCAGACACAGGATTCGAAATTCGAGCCCTGGCGGTCTGAGGCCGAGCACGCTACCTCTCGGTCATGGAGGCTCCCCACAATACTGACTTTCACACGTGGATGGGGAAGAAACATTTTTTGTTTCTTTCAAACCGCGGAGACCGGGAACCAAACCCCGAGCTCTGGCGTGAAAGGCAGCGGTGCTAACCACTACCCTAGGGCCCCCGCCCAGGGTGTTTGTGGATAGGTTCCATTAACACAATTTGTGTTACCATTTGCTGTTGAATATATTAATATTATCGTGTCTTTGGTAATAATAAATGACTATAATATTTTCTTAGTAAAATGAGCACGCAGTACAACTGAGTGCAGTAGAAAAGTCAAACGTCAGACCAAGATTAAATTCTGCACAATCTATCTGCCTTGTGTCGTCTCATCGAACATCAGTGCATTATTCTGACTGACAAATATAAAGGTTTTATAAAAAAATAACATATAAATATGGAGAGTCAGTGTCACAAAATGTCACATGGAAGTCAATGCGTAGGCCTCCTATGTCTTAGAAGGTCACGTGGATATTCCTTACTTATGTGTCGGTTTTAAGTTCGTATCTGAGGTTAGAAAAAGCTCACCCTAGCTGACCAGGGCATGTATATAAGGTGCAATAAACATGAATAAGTACGATAAGGCGATTTAAACATTCTACGAAGGGCTTTACGCCAACTCACAAAAAAATGCTGGTGTATCTGTGGGATACATCTCATAACTGACAGCCATATAAAGACATACATATTGATATACATTTTTTATATAAACAATTGGTGCTAACATTGTGAAAGGAAGATAAAAGTACATTAGTTCTTCTATTAAAATCAGCAATACTGGCCTCTACACGTTTAACTCAAATATTAGACCCTATAACATTACCCAAGTGAATGCTACTATCTGCAGAGGCTATCTGATTATTCATAAAATTTAATGAGTAACGCGTCGGTGCCAACAAACTATATCGTCTGCGTAGCCTAATGCACCTTCAAATTACTGACCAATATAACAGCCGAAACCACATGATTTAATGTTATACAAATGTGTTGTGTTTGCTGGGAAGCCACCATGTACGACGTTGGACCAACATTGAGTCAACGTCCCGCGTTTGCTAAAGCTTCATGGCTTCTACATCTTATATATATTTTTCAAATTAATCTGTCGCTGCTTCTGGTCAGTGATGGAATGTCAAGTCTGAGATCAATTCATTAATTTGTATAATGCTGAAAACAATACTAGCCTAAATGTCGGGCCATAGTTCAGATGTGACAGTTATTCACATTATAAAACACAGGAACGCTTTAAACACGTGGGTGGGTGGGTCGGTGAGTGAGAACGTGACATCATATTAAAATAATTGTGTATCTAATCTTGTCAGAATGGCCGATCAATAATGCTGAACTTTAAAGCTCCACTAAGTCATAGAGCTGTAATTTTGTCAATAAGCGACTGAATATCAGAATTGCTTTCTATTTTATGAGGAAAGAAACTTTTCAATTTAATTTGAAAAAGTAACACATTGCGTAAATATGAGAATATAATTAGTAAATAAGGCTGTGGTCAATAATCTCATCCTCCAATCATATTATTCTTGACATGGCGTTTTTCTGAGTAATGTTTATATTAAAAGCATCTACGTGAAGGTAAATGTTAGGAGTAATTAAAACAAGATGAAAAGAGACAGCGCAGCCAATGCAGTGATATGAGCAGCACATATAAGATTAAGTCTTTTGTAACGATTAGATTTCTAAATTGATCAGTGTTTATAAATCGTGTGTATTGTGATGCTACTTGAACAATATACAAATAAATACATCAAAGACTACTCACAGTAGTAGGAAATATGGAAATTATGGAAAAAATTGTAATAGTCGTGTCATAACATATACACCATATCCCGTTTAACCGGCCCGTTGAGTCGCGACGCTGGCCCAAAATTAACCCAGCATTGGTTCAACGTCTTGGGTCAACCAGAGGCGATTCGGTTTGCAAATTATATTTAAAATGCTCATTGCCTAACTTCTGTGTGAAAGCTGATTAAGAATTCCATCAATGTCCACTGGGTATTTTAAGAACTAAAGTAGTAAAGCTCACTTTGAGAATACAACCTAAAACATATAGTAAAATAAATTAGCACCAAATAAACGTTGCCTGGAAATGATGCTTCAATCTACTTTGTTTTTTGCCAGTGAATGAAAAAATAAGTAAAAAACAGAAATTATTATGATGATAGAAAGTTAGGAGTAATTCTTATATAAATTTAATTTAGATATGCATATCGATCAAGCACGTTCGCCTGCAATTGTGATAAGGCCAGATGGGGCCACTTAGTGACCGTTAACTGAACCGGATCAGAAACTCATAGACTTAAGAAAGAAACAGTTTATGAAACGAATGTATTAAACGATTTAAACCTCAAAGTTCTGCGAATCTATCCCGGCTGCGTTTCATAAGCTTAATATTTTCTTTGATAACAATTAACTTCTGGCTGAACTCCCAGCATGGCCAGTCACTATAACACCATCTCAATTGCATCCCAGCGTGCGATCAAGTTGTCAGGCAAACTTGGGAAAGTTACTAGGTTTTATCTCGACCCTTGACAAAAACCAATATAGTATGTGAAACTTGGTCACTGTGGAGACTTGTGGCGTCGCTGTAGAATTAGATCACATTACTTCAGCTTGTCAGCTCCCCTCTAGTTTAGCAATATGATGTGACACCAGAGGCAGCACCGCTCCACCAATCCCTCTGATTGGCTGAGACAGTCCGCAATATTTGTGACGTATTTCACATCGTTGGGGATTAGTTTATCCAAGTGACGCCTCAATCACATCAGATATGCTTAGTGGACTGAACAGAAACAGGACGCAGAAATGTTTTAGAGCCTGAGACATTCGGCTGACAAAATTAGCAGTAACAATCATTTATTAAAATTTTAAAGCCCGTGAACCCTCTGAAGAACAAAGCTCAAAGGCGTAGCAAGGCCATTCCAATTCAATGTCATATAAGTCACCGGTGCACAAGCCTAAAAGGCATAACGGATAAAAGCGTTCCTAAGAATAGTCTTTATACGTTAGAATCTGACGTCGACATATGTCAGATTCTGACGTCTAAAGTCGGTCACCGAACTGAAAAAGTAAAAGATTTATACAAACATAGGTAGGCCTATTCAAATGAAGCGGAAAGAGCTAACTAAGACATTTATGATGAATTAAAATTGAAAAAAATATTTGTCTCCATGGTGTATAAAAAACATATCAGCTTTATAAGGGTTCACAACTTACCAGACAATACAATGTTTACCTTACACTGTGAAATGGTCAAATGTATCTGAAAGTGCAAACCCCTTGTTATTTGGTAGTGTAAACTAATTATTTGAATAGCTCGTACTCCAACGTATCAGTATTATCTTATAATTATTATTGTAATTGGGGAATTAAACTCAAACTGTTATTTACTTTCATTTACAATTATGACGTGTTCTCAATTGATCAAAATAATTGACGTAACAGCTCACCTTAGTTTACTGAATATTAGGCATTACCAAAACTCCGCTCAAAATTAACATGAATACTTTAGGCCAAATATAGCAGAACTTATCGTACAAAGGTCTACGGCGCTGATCCAACATTGAATGAATACCGTGTCAGCGTATTGTGTTTGCATGACTGTACCGTAACTATTTTAATATGCCCGTATTAAAGCCGAATCAATGTGTGACTTCTGTCGTAAAATGGAGCTGTGACGAGACAGAATGTGTTATGTTGTTCTGGCATGCCAGCAGCGCATATCCGATTTTTGCCGATGCGTTGTACATCAAAACATTCGTGCAAATACCAACACTTTGACTTCAGAAACAATCAACGCCGCCTGCTTTTGAAACCGGGAAAATGATCCCAGTGGAAAAGAGCATGGCTTTGATTCACTCGCACCATTAAAACTGATTATTTAAGATAGAATGGTGCATGCCTTTCTGCAGAGTAATTAAGGGGATTTCACTTGGACTTTTATATTTCAGATTTCACCAAAACCTTACATTATCGCAATATCATTTTGCGGCGGGAAGCACTGTGTTAGCAGTCTGCAAAAAGTGGGCAACCGATCGGGAGGGATTGAGAATAAAAATGGGGAATAATTGTAGTTTTTTATTTGCTATTAATCCGCTAATAAACTGTCATCACCTGCTAATGACATCCTGATCTGATCCAGCAGGATGTCATTAGATGTTTATAGCGTGAGGAAACGAGACTTACATGTAGTGACGTCACTTCACCAGGGATGGTCTGGATCGGACAAGGTCATTTCACGGATGTAGACGTCTGCTGAAAGCCCGGCTTAGGAGAGCTTAGTGTCGTCTTGTAGGACATGCCGCAAAACGGCGGGTACAACATTTACGACATGTACTTTGCGATTAACGCGATATATTTTCTTAAATGTAAGAGATTAACGTCTGATAATTCCCAAATCCATCAAAATCTGTAACTTCCACTCACCAGATTGAAGATGAAACTAAATATTCCATAGCAAATAAATATTACAGCTATTATTTGGTTTCATTGAGTAAAATAAGCCTCTCCCTCGGGCATCAAATGTTCTTCAATTCCCCTCAGTCACTCACTCACTCATACTCAATCAATCAATCAATCAATCAATCAATCAATCAATCAATCAATCAATCAATCAATCAATCAATCAATCAATCAATCAATCAATCAATCAATCAATCAATCAATCAATCAATCAATCAATCAATCAATCAATCAATCAATCAATCAATCAATCAATCAATCAATCAATTATTCGTTCGTTCGTTCGTTCGTTCGTTCGTTCGTTCGTTCTTTCGTTCGTTCGTTCGTTCGCTCGCTCGTTCGCTCGCTCGCTCGCTCAATCAATCAATCAATCAATCGATCAATCAGCCAATCAATCAATCAATCAATCAATCAATCAATCAATCAATCAATCAATCAATCAATCAATCAATCAATCAATCAATCAATCAATCAATCAATCAATCAATCAATCAATCAATCAATCAATCAATCAATCAATCAATCAATCAAGCAAATTAATTACTCAATCAATCAATCATGAATCAGTCAAATAATCAATCGATCAATCAATTAACCAACCAATTAATAGAAGTTTTCATTGATCAATCAAACAATTACCCAACCATCAATTAATCAATCCATATAACAACAACCTTCTAGAACATGACCAATCGTTACGTTTTGGCGCGCTTCAGAGCTCTGTATTTATTTATACAATAGTGACGGTTATAACTGGTTCTCCCACATCACTCACTAAATGGATAACGTCAGCGTAGGGATCGTCAAGTTAAAATAAAGAAAAAATCAGAGAAAAGCTCGGAAGTGTGTGGGTGAGTCAAGCCCCAACTCGGATTTTTTTTGTGTGTGTTTTTCGCTGATTTTTACCCCTTATATATTCTCATAATCAACACAAAGCGGCACTGGAAATGTAGCATCTTGTGAATGTGGTTAATATGAAAATTGCGGATTTAAGAAAACTGTAGTTACGATAAATGTACTTACTACACGACAAGTTTTGCATGCGCAGGGGTGGAAACATGCAGGAAATTCCTGTGTGAATTAAGGGGACATGACAGTGATCGCTGAAGGCTTATATTATTTATTATTCCGTATCCTGTGGGAAGAAAAAATATGGCTTCAATGTGGCGCGAAATCTGTGTCCACTTAGCATTGAGGTGTAATAATCCCTCACATGGTACTTATTCACATCTGGGAGTTATATGATGGGTTTGTTAATACAGGTTTGTCAGCCACCATCATTAACCCTTACAGCGCGGGGACCGACTTTAGTCATCAGAATCTGACGTTCATAAACGTCAGATTCTGACGTCTAAAGTCGATCCCCACACTCTAAGAATCTAAATATTTGTAATGGCCGTAGACCCATAACATAAGTATTCAAATGAATCAAAAAAAGATAACTAAGACATTTATGATGATTTCAACTTGAAAAAACCCTTTGATTTCCATTGGTTATGCAAAATACTTCAGGGTTTTAAGGGTTACTGGCATCGGCTGCCCCTGAGCGATGTCTCACACGTGTACATGTTATTTTCACCGTCCGTGGATTTGAACACATGACCCAGGATACTATATCTAAAGCACAGTATGTTCTACATTGAATTGATGTGTTGTATATCGATGGCTTGATTTGTGCTGCGGGTGTTTGTGGATAGGTTCCACCAACAAAATTTGTATTACCATTTGCTGTTGAATATATTAATATAATCTTGTTTTTGATAATAATAAATGACTATAATATTTTCTCAGTAAAATGAGCACGCAGTACAACTGAGTGCAGTAGAAAAGTCAAACGTCAGACCAAAATTAAATTCTGCACAATCTATTTGTGTTTTGTCGTCTCACCGAACGTCAGTGCGTTATTCTCAAATAACAAATACAAAGATTATTTTATAATAAATAGATATGACATGGAATTTCAGTGTGACAAAATGTCACATTGGAAGTCAGCGCGTAGGCCCCCTTTGTCTCAAAAGGTCACGTGGATATCCTTTACTTATGTGTCGGTCTTATGTCCGCACCTGAGGTTAGACAAAATCTTAATTGTAGTTATTCTGATTGTGAACTTTCTTGTCAGTGGTATTATAAAACCCTCTCTATTGCGTTAAAATCCGTTATTAAAACATCCATGCTATGACAGCGTTCGGATTTGTCACACTGAAGACTCACGGCAAGTAATATGTAATTATTATTTTTTCTAGCGAGCATCTGTGAATTTTCATGTGATATTTCTGTTAAGTCATTTAGAAACGCATTTATCTATACACCTACTACATAATTACACTTTGAAGGTTTACTTAACTTCAGGAATTTAAATAGCAAAGTAATGTTGGTACAACCAGAAGACCTTCGGCCTCGACCTTTTCACAATTAAGAATACTGGAGCTGTATCCTATACATAACATATACGAACACTGTTTACTTTTGATATAGGCAGTTACTGTTGCACGATATTATTTTGCTTATGATATTTTCATGCAAACCTTCAAGAGAAAAGTTGTTTTTATTTATTTTAAAGCATCATAAATGTCTTGACTAGCTCCTTCTGATTTATGTGAATAACTATGTTGTGGGACTACGGTCATTATTAATATTTATTTCTTTCAGTGCGGGGAGACACTTCAGATTTCAGAATCTGACGTCTATGGACGTCAGATTCTGACGACTAATGTCGATCCCCGCGCAGATTGGGTTGACCAAGTAAGTACAAAACATTTGTAAACCATTTATGCATGTTTTGTGTTTGCTGGGAAGCCACCATGTACGACGTTGGACCAGCATTGAGTCAACGTCCCAACTTTGCCACAGCTTCATGGCTTCTACATCTTATGTATATTTTTTAAGTTTATCCGTCGATGTTTGTGGGCTGTGATGAAATGTCAAGGCTGAGACTAATTGATTAATTTATATAATGTTAAAAACAATACTAGCCTAAATGTTACGGCCATAGTTCAGATGTGACAGTTATCAACATTATAAAACACAGGAACGCTTTAAACTCTCCTGCTTAAAGAATACAATTCATTGAATTAATCATCACAGTGAGTGAGTGAGTGAATGAGTCGGTTATGCTCCCCACAATTTTATTTTTTATGAGTGAGCGGGGATGTAACATTTTGCTTCTTTGAAACTTGAATTCCAGAGTGGGGTTAGAACCCGCAATCTCCTACTTTCCAGGCAGGCAGCTTTCACACCACTGCACCAGGGCCCCCACCCACGTGAACGTGACATAATAATAAATAATTGTAAATCTAATCTTGTCAGAATAGCCGATCAATAATTCTGAACTATGAAGCTCCACAAAATCATACAGCTGTAATTTTGTCAATAAGCGACTGA
>OZ024908.1:1848260-1875760 GCA_964017125.1 Flabesymbios commensalis
TCTCTGATTTTAAGACCCCTTATATATGTGTTCATTTTTATAATCAACACAAAACGATACTGAACATGTAGCATCTTGTGAATATGGTTGATATGAAAATTGTGCACCTAAGAAAATTGCAGTTACGAGAATTGTTCTTACTACACGACAAGTTTCCCATGCACAGAGTTGGAAACATGCAGACAATTCCTGTGTGAATTAAGGAGACATGACAGTGATCGCTGAAGGCTTATATCATTTATTATTCCGTATCCTGTGGGAAGAAAAAATAAGGCTTCAATGTGGCGCGAAATCTGTGTCCACTTAGCATGGAGGTGTAATAATCCCTCACATGATATTTATTCTAATCTGTGAGTTATATGATGGGTTTGTTAATACAGGTTTGCCAGCCAACATCATTAACCCTTAGAGCGCGGGGACCGACTTTAGTCGTCAGAATCTGACGTCCAAAAACGTCAGATTCTGGCGTCTAAAGTCGATCCCCACACTCTAAGAATCTAAATATTTGTAATGGCCGTAGACCCATAACATAGGTATTCAAATGAATCAGAAAGAGCTAACTAAGACATTTATGATGATTTCAACTTGATAAAAAAAACTTTGATTTCCATGGGTTATGCAAAATACTTCAGGGTTTTAAGGGTTACTGGCATTGGCTGCCCCTGAGCGATGTCTCACACGTGTACATGTTATTTTCACCGTCCGGGGATTTGAACATATGTCCAAGGATACTATGTCTGAAGCACAGTATGTTTTACATTGAATTGATATATTGTATATCGATGGCTTGATTAGAGCTGCGGGTGTTTGTCGATAGGTTCCATTAAGACAATATGTGTTACCATTTGCTGTTGAATATATTAATATCATCGTGTCTTTGGAAATAATAAATTACTAGAATATTTTCTCAGTAAAATGAGCACGCAGTACAACTGAGTGCAGTAGAAAAGTCAAACGTCAGACCAAGATTAAATTCTGCACAATCTATTTGTCTTTTGTCGTCTCATCGAACATCAGTGCATTATTCTGACTAACAAATATAAAGGTTTTATAAAAAAATAACATATAAATATGGAAATTCAGTGTCACAAAATGTCACATGGAAGTCAATGCGTGGGCCTTCTATGTCTTAGAAGGTCACGTGGATATTCCTTACTTATGTGTCGGTTTTAAGTTCGTATCTGAGGTTAGAAAAGGCTCACCCCAGCTGACCAGGGCATGTATATAAGGTGCAATAAACATGAATAAGTACGATAAGGCAATTTAAACATTCTACGAAGGGCTTTACGCCAACTCACAAAAAAATGTTGGTGTGTCTGTGGGATACATCCCATAACTGACAGCCATATAATGACATACATATTGATATACATTTTTTATATAGACAATTGGTGCTAACATTATGGAAGGAAGATAAAGGTACATTAAGTTTTCTATTAAAATCAGCAATACTGGCCTCTACACGTTTAGCTGAAATATTAGGCCCTATAACATTACCCAAGTGAATGCTACTATCTGAAGAGGCTATCTGATTATTCATAAAATCAATATTAGTGCTAACATTATCACCAACATGTGGAAATACAATATAGTTACTTTTATTAGCATTGAAAGTTAATAAATACTCTTCGAAAAACAACCCACACTCTTTTAAAAGTCTTGATAATGAGTAACGCGTCGGTGCCAACAAACTATATCGTCTGCGCAGCCTAATGCACCTACAAATTACTGACCAATATAACAGCCGAAACCACATGACTTAATGTTATACAAAATGTGTTGTGCTTGCTGGGAAGCCACCATGTACGACGTTGGACCAACATTGAGTCAACATCCCGCGTTTGCTAAAGCTTCATGGCTTCTACATCTTATATATATTTTTCAAATTAATCTGTCGCTGCTTCTGGTCAGTGATGGAATGTCAAGTCTGAGATCAATTCATTAATTTGTATAATGCTGAAAACAATACTAGCCTAAATGTCGGGCCATAGTTCAGATGTGACAGTTATCCACATTATAAAACACAGGAACGCTTTAAACACGTGGGTGGGTGGGTCGGTGAGTGAGAACGTGACATCATAATAAAATAATTCTGTATCTAATCTTGTCAGAATGGCCGATCAATAATGCTGAACTTTAAAGCTCTACTAAGTCATAGAGCTGTAATTTTGTCAATAAGCGACTGAATATCAGAATTGCTTTCTATTTTATGAGGAAAGAAACTTTTCAATTTAATTTGAAAAAGTAACACATTGCGTAAATATGCGAATATAATTAGTAAATAAGGCTGTGGTCAATAATCTCATCCTCCAATCATATTATTCTTGACATGGCGTTTTTCTGAGTAATGTTTATATTAAAAGCATCTACGTGAAGGTAAATGTTAGGAGTAATTAAACCAAGATGAAAAGAGACAGCGCAGCCAATGCAGTGACATGAGCAGAACATATAAGATTAAGTCTTATGTAACGATTAGATTTCTAAATTGATCAGTGTTTATAAATCGTGTTTATTGTGATGCTACTTCAACAATATACAAATACATCAAAGACTACTCACAGTAGTAGGAAATATGGAAATTATAGAAAAAATTGTAATAGTCGTGCCATAACATATACACCATATCCCATTTAACCGGCCAGTTGAGTCGCGACGCTGGGCCAGCATTAACCCAGCATTGGTTCAACGTCTTGTGTCCACCAGAAGCGATTCGGTTTGTTAATTATATTTAAAATGCTCATTGCCTAACGTCTGTGTGAAAGCTGATTGAGAATTTCATCAATGACCACTGGGTATTTTAAGACCTAAAGTAGTAGAGCTCACTTTGAGACTACAACCTAAAACATATACTAAAATAAATTAGTACCAAATAAACGTTGCCTGAAAATGATGCTTCAATCTACTTTGTTTTTTGCCAGTGAATGAAAAAATAAGTAAAAAACAGAAATTATTATGATGATAGAAGGTTAGGAGTGATTCTTATATAAATTTAATTCGCCTGCAATTGTGATAAGGCCAGATGGGGACACTTAGTGACCGCAGATTGAACCGGATCAGAAACTCATAGACTTAAGAAAGAAGCAGCTTATGAAACGAATGTATTAAACGATTTAAATCTAAAAGTTCTGCGAATCTATCCCGGCCGCGTTTCATAAGCTTAATATTTTCTATGATAACAATTCACTTCTGGCTGAACTCCCAGCATGGCCAGTCGCTATAACACCGTCTCAATTGCATGCCAGCGTGCGATCAAGTTGTCAGGCAAACTTGGGAAAGTTACTAGGTTTTATCTCGACCCCTGACAAAAACAAATATAGTATGTGAAACTTGGTCACTGTGGAGACTTGTCGCTGTAGAATTAGATCACATTACTTCAGCTTGTCAGCTCCCCTCTAGTTTAGTAATATGATGTGACACCAGAGGCAGCACCGCTCCACCAATCTCTCTGATTGGCTGAGGCAGTCCGCAATATCAGTGACGTGTTTCACATCGCTGGGGATTAGTTTATCCAAGTGGCGCCTCAACCACATCAGATAGACTTAGTGGACTGAACAGAAACAGGACGCATAAATGTTTTAGAGCCTGAGACATTCGGCTGACAAAATTAGCAGAAACAATCAATTGTTAAAATTTTAAAGCCCGTGAACCCTCTGAAGAACAAAGCTCAGAGGCGTAGCAAGGCCATTCCAATTCAATGTCATATAAGTCACCGGCGCACAAGCCTAAAAGGCATAACGGATAAAAGCGTTCCTAAGAATAGTCTTTATACGTCAGAATCTGACGTCGACATACGTCAGATTCTGACGTCTAAAGTCCGTCACCGAACTAAAAAAGTAAAAGATTTATACAAACATAGGTAGGCCTATTCAAATGAAGCGGAAAGAGCTAACTAAGACATTTATGATGAATTAAAATTGAAAAAAATATTTGTCTCCATGGTGTATAAAAAGCATATCAGCGTTATAAGGGTTCACAACGTAGCAGACAATACAATGTTTACCTTTCACTGTGAAATGTTCAAATGTATCTGAAAGTGCAAACCCCGTGTTATTTGAAAGTGAAAACTAGTTATTTGAATAACGCGTACTCCAACGTATCAGTATTATCTTTTAATTATTATTGTAATTGGGGAATTAAACTCAAACTGTCATATACTTTCATTTACAATTATGACGTGGTCTCAATTTATCAAAATAATTGACGTAACAGCTCACTTTAGTTTACTGATTATTAGTCATTACCAAAACTCCGCTCAAAATTAACATGAATAATTTTGGCCAACTATAGCAGAACTTATTGTACAAAGATGTATTGCGCTGATCCAACATTGAATGAATACCGGGTCAGCGTATTGAGCTTGCATGACTGTACCGTAACTATTTTATTAAGCCCGTATTAAAGCCGAATCAATGTGTGACTTCTGTCGTAAACTGGAGCAGTGACGAGACAAAATGTGTAGTTTTGTTCTGGCATGCCAGCAGCGCATGTCCGAGATTTGACGATGCGTTGTACATCAAAACATTCGTGCAAATACCAACACTTGACTTCAGAAACAATCAACGCCGCCTGCTTTTGAAACCGGGAAAATCATCGCAGTGGAAAAGAGCATAGCGTTGAATCACTCGCACCACTAAAACTTATTATTTAAGATAGAATGGTGCATGCCTTTCTGCAGAGCAATTAAGGGGATCTCACTTGGACTTTAATATTTCAGATTTCACCAAAACCTTACATTATCGCAATATCATTTTGCGGCGAGAAACACTGTTAGCAGTCTGCGAAAAGTGGGCAACCGTTCGGGAGGGATTGAGAATAAAAATGGGGAATAATTGTAGTTTTTTATCTGCTATCAGTCCGCTATTAAACTGCCATCACCTGCTAATGACCTCCTGATCTGATCCAGCAGGATGTCATTAAATGTTTATAGCGTGCTGGTTCAACTTGACACATCAACAGTCTCCTCATCTGTGATGCATTCTAAATGCTGGCAGTCTGTGTCAAGTCCTCTGAGCAGTTTCGACAATCTGTGAACAATCTGCGAAAATCTGAAAAACTTGACGCAAGTATAATAATTGTATTTATTTGCCCATTTTCCTCAGAATACTCCTCTGCTAGTTATTGTTCATATCTATGTAGCCGAGTGTGTGTATGGCGTACTGGGGTGATTACTACACTGGCCAACGAATTGACTCTTTGGCTTAACTGGTAGCGCTCAGGCATCACGATGTCAGAGTGGGTGGTTCGAGCCCAGGACTGGACAGTCTCAATGTCGGTTCTTCTGGCCTGTAATGGCCTAGTAGGTTATCCCAGGTTTGTAGCCAAAATGGTTGTTGTAAAAAATAGTTATGCAGAAAATGAACAATTCTTCTCACGAGTGTGCTGAATGCTGCTCGAGCAGATATTTGAGAGCAGATTTTTGAGAGTGGAATATATGGCCGAGTTGACTCTTTGGCTTAATAGGTAGCACTCATTGATCAGGTTGTCAGAGTGGGCGGCTCGATTCCGGAGCTAGGTAGTTTCAACACTGTTACATGTATTATTCGTGCCTGAAGCAAAAAGCTAATTGACAATGTACCTTGTCACATTTATCAGACTCCATAGGGAATATTAACCAAAAATTAAATACAAATTGACAGGAATTCATATCCCAAAGTGATTAGAAATATGAATTAGAAATTAGAAATACATTCCACCTGGTCTGACCTAATTCACTGATTGCTTTATCAATGGCACTCCCCCCTCTTTTCTCTCACCACACTCACACTATGAGTTATGTAATAAATCTGAGCGATCCATCATCTGATAAAGCTGGTTATAAATTCCGCGAATGGAGAAATCATGTATGATATACTGCGCTTGAGCTCACAGCGGATCATCCATCAACCTCACCTGACTCTTCAAGTGCTACCCATGACCATAACCCTCTTTAATCCATTTTAGTAGCAAAGCGACAAGATCAGACAGTTAAGCGAGATATAAAGACAAAATTCCCGTATTTTTATTTTGGCTTCTTAATATGACCATATGATGTAAACATGTCCATAGGCTAGTTCTGCTGCGCATACACCAGTTAGGCTAGATATAGAGACGAAATTCCCGTATTTTTTATTTTTGACAAGGTTGTCCAAAATTAGAAATCAGGAATTTCGTCTCTATATCTAGCTTAATTAATTAATAATTAAATAATTAATTGATTGACTGATTGATTGATTGATTGATTGATTGATTGATTGATTGATTGATTGATTGAATGCTTGATTGATTGATTGATTGATTGATTGATTGATTGATTGAATGATTGATTGATTGATTGATTGATTGATTGATTGATTGATTGATTGACTGCTTGATGGATTTATTTATTGATTCGTTGATTCATTGATTGATTATTATTTGATTAATTGATTGATTGATTGATTGAGCAATTGTTTAAATAATTGATTGATGAATTGATTGAGTAGTTGATTGAATGATTGTTTTATTGATTGATTCATTGAGTCAATCAATTAATCATTCAGTCAATCGAACAATAGATCGATCGATCGCTCAATCAAGCAAGGATCATTTTCAAATGAATGAACAAGTAATCGAATGAAACAAACAATGTATGAACAAATCAATGTCTTACAAAAAAGATAGATGAATGAATGAAAAAATGATTGAATGCAAAAATGAATAAATGAACATTTGCGCACCAATATTCAACATTCCAGGGGACTGAGGCAGTTGAGGTTTACAAAGAAGTTATAGCGGGAAAAACATACTCGAGGAAAAGGAGATCAAAAGTAGGGGGATAAAGCAGCACCAAACTACTCGAGGGAAAAGAGATAAAAAAACTGAAGGAAGATGGTAATAATTAGACTGTTTATTGTGGAATGGATTAGATGAAAGAACAAAATAAGAAGATAAAAGTAGACAAATGGGTATTATGGCTATTGGCAGTAATTTGGATCTACAGCTACAGTCCGATTTATTAAATAATTCGAGAAAAAAATGTTCATTTATACATATTCATATTTGTTTAGTTGTCAGATTGTCCTGTCGTGTAAAGCCAATAGGGAGCATATGCTTACTTGTAGGGTGGTGCTGCATTTTGGTTTGCCAGCATTCTGCATGACGCCATTTACCGGACCACACGGGTCTGTGTGAGATACAGTAATGTGGATTTATCTGGTGAGATCCTTTGATGACGTGATGTACGATGGACAAGCGATGACAAAAGCACTGGAGGCTCCCTGACAATATACAGCAGGGATCAGTGCAATTAAGCCCTTTCAGTGCGGTGAGCGACTACAGACGTCGCAATCTGACGTGTGTAGACGTCAGATTGCGACGAACAATCTGACTACTAAAACAAATATGTATATGCATAAATGAACATTTTTTGGAGCATTTTTTTTCAACGTCAACACACCAGACTCATCGTCCTGGTAATAAATACATAAATGGAAAAATCAGGTATGATTCACACAGCTTAAGTTCACATGAAGCCATCTACCATTCCAACCCGAACTACAGGAGGAAGAAAAACAGCTCATACTGGTTTTGACTGTCCTGTTCTGTCCTATCCTGTATCGTTCTGTTCTGTTCTGTTCTGTTCTGTTCTGCTCTGTTCTGTTCTGTTCTGTTCTGTTCTGTTCTGTTCTGTTCTGTTCAGTTCAGTTCTGTTCTTTTCTTTTCTGTTCTGTTCTGTGCTCTGTTCTGTTCTGTTCTGTTCTGTTCTGTTCTGTGCTCTGTTCTGTTCTGTTCTGTTCTGTTCTGTTCTGTTCTGTTCTGTTCTGTTCTGGCATCCTGTCCCCTCCTGTCCTGCTCTGCTCTACTCTGCTCTGCTCTGCACTATTCTGCTTTTCTCTGTTTTGCTCTTTTCTGCTTTTCTCTGCGCTACTCTGCTCTGCTCCATTCTGCTTTGCTCGGTTTTGTTCTGCTCTGCTCTGCTCTGCTCTGCTCTGCTCTGTTCTGCTCTGTTCTGTTCTGTTCTGTTCTGGTCTGTTCTGTTCTGTTCTGTTATGTTATGTTATGTTATGTTATGTTCTGTTCTGTTCTATTCTGTTCTGTTCTGTTCTTCTCTGCTCAATTATGCTCAGCTCTGTTCTGCTCAGATCTGCTCTGCTCTCCTTTTTTATTCCTCTACGTCACCTTTTGATCCCAGTTTTATTTTATTAAACAGAGACGACTTTTTTAATCTGACCGAGCGACATGATTCACCTTGAAAGGGTGCTACATCAAGTAAGCGATGATGCAAGCTGATAATAACACTAGAATAAAAATAGTATGCCCGTACCATTGCAATACAGAGAGCGAGTCGGGTGTGCTAAATTGAACAGAATATTTGTCGGCAGGCGGTCCACTTCAAAGTGAATGCTCCAAAAAACAAGACGTATCAATTGTATTTCATTGTGTAGCTGTAAAAACAGTTATGATGAAAGGATGCATGAATGTATTGTGCCCTAGTGGATTGTCCAGAGATAAGTATAAATCTAGACTAGGAGACCCGATTCTTTTATCTTGAGATACAAAGTTTCTCGAAATAAATTATAAACGTATTGATTTATTATGAAGAAATAAAAAGAGAATGATTGCTTAAATTTATGAATACATGAATGAGTAAATGAATGAATGAATAAATGAATAAATAAAAGAATGAATAAAAGATAAAATGAATGGATGAATAAATGAATAAATAAATGAATGAATAAATGAACAAACAAACGAATACGAGAATGAATGAATAAATTAATAAATTAATAAATGAATTCTTAGTTATAAAAATAAAAGGATAAATGAATAAATAAATATTATTAATACTAATAAAAACAATAATAATAGTAAATAAAAATTAAAAAAGATTAAAAATGAACGAATGAATGAATGAATGAATGAATGAATGAATAAATTACTAGAGAGTCGGGTGGTGGCCCTGATGCAGTAATACAGCTGCCTACTTGGAGAATTAGGAATCGAGGGTTTGAACCCCACTCTGGGCTTCAATTTTCAAAGAAAAGTATTACTTCTCCGCTCACTCGTAAAGAATCAAAATTTTGGGGAGCCTCCATGACAGAGAGATGACATGCTCTTCCTCACACGCCAGGGCTCGAACTTCGAATTCTGTGTCTGGAGGGCAGTGTTGTCTCAATTAATTAATTCTTATATGTTACAGGGAACACCAATCATTTTTTATTTATACTTCTAATTGTGTGTTTTGTGAAAGGCGTCAGAGAATGTCAACCTTCACATTGTTCCACTGTAAATGATGGTGGTCCCCAAACCACAGGCGTGTCTGTGTGACCTGAGCAGACAAACAGACTAATGTGGATTTATGTGTCCTGTTCCTTTGTATGATCACGTGACAGACGGTGACAACTAGCACTGGATGCTCTCTGATAAACTACGTCAGGGAGAAGAAGGTCACACAGGAAGTTAGGGTGTTCTGTAATAGCCAGCACAACGTAAAGCGAGGCTTAGTTAAGCAGAGGAGAACAAAACAAAAAAAAGCAAAACAGGACAGAACACAGCAAAATAGAAAAAATAATAATAACAGAAAGAGCAAATAAAATAGCAGAACAGAACATAACCGACACAAAAGAACTAATATTAGTAATGCAGAGCAGATGAGAAGAATGCAGAGCACAGCATGAGCCGTGCAGAGCCGAACTGAGCAGTGTAGAGCAGATCAGAACAGAACAGGCCGACACAAAAATGTCGAATCTACACAGAAAGAAAAGAGCTTAAACAACGGATATAACAAGAGCAGATTGTAGCAAATAAGCGAGTGGAACAGTGTCAAAAATAAAATGGAACAAGAGTCGAAAAGCGCTAGTGGATTGTCGAATGACATTATTCAATTCTAATAATGAAATATTATAAATCATTTCGCTGGGTAGTTCACTGGACGCGAGCCTTTGCTTCGACATGTTCTAAGATACCTAGGTCTAAGTAAAAAGATAAGCTAATTTCACAGTAATTGCACAGTGCAGTAATGTATTTCCAAATAAGGTAAAATAAACAACACTCTACATATACTTATTTGACTATCAATAATTTAAAATAGCCATATATTTGAAAGTATAATATTGCAAATACTGGAGTATGTGGCTGATAATTTCGGTCATGGAGCCTAAATTAATAAAAATTATTAAATCATTAAATAAAAACGCTTTGATGATTTAAACCAACTCCTTTTGAAACATTTCCAAGAATTGTTGAAATTAAATAATCCAATGTTATTAATCTAAATAACTTAATATTAAATTATTAGAAAAAAAAATACATACATATACATGTGATAACTTTTTGATCAGCTTAATAAGCACCCTTTTTCTCTTTTTCTATCAGTTTGATTTTGTGTTCTTTGTTAAATTCAGGCTTGGAGGTATACAAATGTCCTGTTATAACCCTTTGCGCCCTGAATATAATATGTAGAGCTCCTCGATGAATTTTACTGCCAATTAGCGACCTTCTCAGTCACCAGAGGTCATGCTCAGTGTGATACTGTACGAGATGTTCCCTCTAAATAACTAATGCTCCCTGGTGTTGGCACACATATAGACGTGACCAGAGCTGAAATGAGCAGACATTAAACGTACAATTCTCAGCGTCACATATGCTGTCTTGTATTAGTTGGCTTTGTGATTTTAACCCTTGCAACGCATAAATATAGTGTATAAGTCATGGAGAACATGGAAAAGTGTTTTTTTAAATTTGAAGTCAACATAAATGGCTCTGTCAGATCTTTCCGCTTCATATGAATACCTATGTTATGTGTCTGCGGCCATCGTAAATATCTGTATTATTTAAGTATGGTGATCAACTTGATACTCAATCTCTGACGTCTATAGACTAAATGTTAGGTCCCTTCAGGCCACAAGAGATTTAATACAAGTGCGAAATGCTACAATGATGTGACAGAAACCACAAAAGATTTAATACAAGGGCGCAATGCAACAATAATACCACCAGATAGCTAATACAAGAGGTTTTTGCCACAATAATGCCACAAGTGAGCTAATACAATGGTGTAATGTCACAATGATGCCACAAGATAGCTAATACAAGTGTTCTATGCCACAATAATGCTATAACATAGGAAATACAGGGGTGTAATACCACAATAATGCCACACGATAGCTAATACAAGTGTTCTGAGCAGTGTAGAGCAGATCAGAACAGAACAGGCCGAAACAAATATGTCGAATCAGCACAGAAAGAAAAGAGCTTAAACAACAGATATGAAAAGAGCAGATTGTAGCAAATAAGCGAGTGGAACAGTGTCAAAAATAAAATGGAACAAGAGCCGAAAAGCGCTAGTGGATTGTCGAATGGCATTATTCAATTCTAATAATGAAATATTATAAATCATTTCGTTGGGTAGTTCACTGGACGGGAGCCTTTGCTTCGACATGTTCTAGGATACCCAAGTCTAAGTAAAAAGATAAGCTAATTTCACAGTAATTGCACAGTGCAGTAATGTATTTGCAAATAAGGTAAAATAAACAACACTCTACATATACTTTTTTGACTATCAATAATTTAAAATAGCCTTATATTTGGAAGTATAATATTGCAAATACTGGAGTATGTGGCTGATAATTTTGGTCATGGAGCCTAAATTAATAAAAATTATAAAATCATTAAATAAACGCTTTGATGATTTAAACTCATTTTGAAACATTTACAAGAATTGTTGAAATTAAATAATCCAATGTTATTAATCTAAATAACTTAATAATAAATTATTAAAAACAAAATACATACATATACATGTGATAACTTTTTGATCAGCCTAATAAGTACCCTTTTCCTCTTTTTCTCTCAGTTTGATTTGTATTCTTTAGTAAATTCAGTCTTGGAGGTATACAAATGTCCTGTTATAACCCTTTGAGCCCTGAATATAATATGTAGAGTTCCTCCATGAGATTTACTGCCAATTAGCGACCTTCTCAGCCACCGGAAATCATGCTCAGTGTGATGCTGTACGATATGCTCCCTCTAAATAACTAATGCTCTCTGGTGTTGGCACACATATAGACGTAGGCAGAGCTGAAATGAGCAGACGGTAAACGAACAATTCTCAGCGGCACATATGCTGTCTTGTATAAGTTGGCCTTGTGATTTTAACCCTTGCAACGCATAAATATATTGTATAAGTCATGGAGAACATGGAGAAGTGTTTTTTTTTAATTTGAAGTCAACATAAATGGCTTTGTCAGATCTTTCCGCTTCATATGAATACCTATGTTATGGGTCTGCGGCCATCGTAAATATCTGTATTATTTAAGTATGGTGATCAACTTGATACTCAATCTCTGACGTCTATAGACTAAATGTTAGGTCCCTTCAGGCCACAAGAGATTTAATACAAGTGCGAAATGCTACAATGATGTGACATAAACCACAAAAGATTCAATACAAGGGCGCAATGCAACAATAATACCACCAGCTAGCTAATACAAGAGGTTTTTGCCACAATAATGCCACAAGATAGCTAATACAACGGTGTAATGTCACAATAATGCCACAAGATATCTAATACAAGTGTTTTATGCCACAATAATGCCACAAGTGAGCTAATACAATGGTGTAATGCCACAATAATGCCACACGATAGCTAATACAAGTGTTCTATGCCACAACAATGCTATAAGAGACTTAAAACAAGGGTGTAATGCCACAATAATGCACACATTGTGCCATAAGAGACGTAATACAAAGATATAATGCCACATATCATACACATAGTTACAATATTCCTGTGTTTTTCTGTATTTACCAAAAGCGGATTCTTCAGACAGTAGCCACCCTCACCTCCCCCATTTGATTTTGGCTCATTTAGGGTGGTGAGACCTTATATGGCTGATAAGCCAGTTTGCTATAAAGTTTATTTTATGCTTCATATTTACCATGTTTACGTGGATGGTGGGGCCTAGTGTAATATGTGATTAGAGAGAAGAATGTTACCATGTTTACGTGGATGGTGGGGTATAGTGTAATACGGGATTAGCGAGGAGAATATGATGTAATAAGTTATATGAGTATGTTGTGCAATACATGCTGTTCCCATGTCATATTGTGCAGCATTCATTGCTCATGTGAGGATGTATTATGTTGTTAGATTGTGGCTCACAACCAGATATGTTTAGGCCGACTTTAGTTGTTATAAGTGGTTGCTATAGGCGACATAAATAATTAGAAAATAACCTGGGAAGACCTTGAGATGACCTTGACTTGACCGTTAGTGGTCAGTGTATCATAGACCATGCGTGTAGCGGTCATTGTGTGGTCACGGCCTGTCTCACGTAATCGTCCCAGGGAAGTTTTACGTCCATGACACAAAACATGGCAATGATATGGGTACACGCATGCGTGCTCACACGGTGCCTGTTCCAAAAGGGCAAGTTCACAAAGTGCCGGATTCACTAGTGCCATTCAGTTCGGGTTGTCCGATTAACCCCTTAATGCGCTAAATTAAACAATTTTAATTTGTAATAACTTCAAAGGTGACAACTACCGGTATTCGTTTAATTTGAGACCAAACGTTTGCAAATCTCGATGTTTAAACATTTACTACATTCCCAATAACAGTGCTTATAGGAACAACAAGTTTGTTTTATGATTAATGTCATGAATGAATGAATAATTTGTTTTCCTCTCACGTTGTAAAACTTCAAGTTAAAATTTATAACATTTGTCAAATTTTAGGTCAATACTCAACTTAGTGCGATTTATAATGTTATACCAAGCACAATTAGGCTTTTAAGCAGTGTCACAGACTTGGTAGTTTTTTAGCAGTTTCACAGACTTTGTAGTTGTTGAGCAGTGTCACAGACTTGGTAGTTCTTGAGCAGTGTTACAGACTTGGTAGTTTTTGAGCAGTGTCACAGACTTGGTAGTTTTTGAGCAGTGTCACAGACTAGGTAGTTTTGAGCAGTGTCACAGACTTGGTAGTTTTTAAGCAGTGTCACAGACTTGGTAGTTTTTGAGCAGTGTCATAGGTTTGGTAGTTTTTAAGCAGTGTCACAGACTAGGTAGTTTTGAGCAGTGTCACAGATTTGGTATTTTTTGAGCAGTGTCACAGATTTAGTAGTTTTTGAGCAGTGTCACAGACCTGGTATGTTTTGACCAGTGTCACAGAATTGGTTGACGTCTGGTGCTTGCTTGGTTTCTATGGCTGTAATTGATATGTCGCTCATATTATTTGTTTGTATTGTAGGGATTTTAGTATAGGTAGTCAATTTAAATTGACTATGCATATGTATTCAATACATATGTATTCAAATATAAGCTTTAAATGTCAAACGTGAAATATCAAAGCAACAATGATTAAATACATTTAGATATTATTCCTCTATTTATATAGCTACACATTCACCATGTTTGTCCTTCGTCTCTGTCTCTGTTATTATACACAGGGGAGACTTGGACAAAACTAGCCACATGGGACACAGACTGTCCTGCAGCACTAATTAGGACGGTTGTCAGTAAAAACACCCCGAATGCACATTGCCCTCTCGCAAAACAAACAAATATCAACCGTTTGATTAAGTAAGAATAACGTTACAAAATTACACAGCTATGAGCTCTAAGTACGCAAAAACACAGCACAGCTTTAGCAAAAATACAATACCATCAGTTAGATTTGGTGTGAATAAAGTTACCAGATTACACTGTTGTGAACTCTAAGCACTAAAACACATTACAGCTTCAGCTGTGACATTGTGGGCGACGAGTAACTCAATACCGTCAAACTCCAGTACTGGACTTAGGCTGGTTCAATCCTTACAACGTTTAAACATGTGTGTATAACCATGAAGACAAAGCGTGTTTTTTTCAATTTGAAATCATCCTAAATGTCTGTATAGTTAGCTCTTTCTGGTTCAGTTGAATACCTATGTTATGGGGCTACGACCAATTTGTTTAATTATTTTTAGCGCGGGGATCGTCTTCAGACGTCAGAATCTGACGTCGTTAGACGTCAGAATCTGACGTCTAAACACTGTCCCCGCACTGAAATGGTTGATTCAGGTGCAGACATTTACCACGGATTGATTCAGTGTGTGTGTTCATGTCATCAATGGTCATGGTGAGGTGATAAATATAATAGGCTACAACTGTAACAATATCATAATGTAAACGGCAAATTAATGTCAATATAAATTGTAAATGTCTGGGAGGTTCACCCAGCAATAAACCAGTGAAGATAGTTACACACTGTACATGCATCAACAGCGAAAGCCATTGATTCATTCCTCTCGTTTATATGTCAAATTACGCAACGGTAAATGAGGAATCACACAATTTTCAGTGAATATAAGTGATAAAAATCGATTATTACATTTACAACTTAAGCAATAACTATTGATCTCATTGGTGAGACCCTAATTATTGGGCCAAGGAATGTGTTGCAAATGAATATGAACACAACAAATGAATGCCCTATCAAACCCGAATGAGGCTGAAGGCATACTTAGATCAGAATACAAGCATACCTCTATGAAAGTATGCACATCAAAGGAAGTACTTCGATCTGGGGACGTTCTCGACTTGATCAGTCGGAACTACGTTTACAGCCAATCCCCGCACCGTTATTTATTTTACGAAATAATAATGATTGTAGACCCAGTACATAAGTATTCAAATAAAGCAAAGAGAGCTAAATAAGACATGTATGATGATTTCAAATTAAAAATAAATCAATATTTGGTCTCTTAGTTTATATTAAAATATGTCAACGCTTTAACCCATTAACCGACAAATTATTCAATTTGAATTTTCACCCACCTGAAGTTGTATCTCGCTGACGCGATCCACAACTTCAGGTGAGTGAAAATTATTCAGATTTGACAAAATGGGGGTCAACTCTTTTTAAATCTTGCTGGTGGAGATCACATTTTACCTTTAACATATTTAAAATGTGGTACTTAATGTGCTAATGAAAAATGAAAACACAAATATATGCGGCACCGGCGGTTAAAGGGTGAAATTTAAGTCTATCACATTTAAAAAAAAAAATATTGAATGGTGCATTTTGCAGCTGAAAAGGACAATTAAGTGATTGGAGCAGACGCTGACGTCATGACACAGACTCTACACTGACATCGACACAGACGTAGTGACAGATTTTAGCCGACACTGCCTCCCTGGATAATCACTGACTTCAGATCATGTGACAGCTGACCTTTCATTCGACCTACACCATACCATAACATGGTCAATTATCGCCCGCCCATCGGGAACAGTGAAAGAGCCTCAGGACGAGATGTAGACGCGAAGAGACGAGAAGACACACAGTGACGTCATAAGATGTGGGTGATGATAGGCGGGTTGTCAAAGGTCATTTCGCTGATGGTGACCTCAAATCCGTACGTCATCACAAATCACATCCAAAAGTGTTTGATGTTGACAAAAAAGAAAACAGGTTTAATATCAACATCCCAGTAAACATGAAACATTTGCATAACAGTTATACAGTGCTGGACCAGCGTCGAAGACGTTGGGCCGACGTTGTATAAATTCTATACACATGTTTTGTGTCTGTTGGCTAGTAATTCCATCCCTGTCCACATTCCAGGACAAGCACGTAATTTAACACCTTTAAGGTCTATGTCCTACAGTGCTGTATAATTAAATAACCATAAAAACGCTGAATTATTTTAAAACTATGGAGATCAAAATCTTTTTTTAATTTGAAATCGTACATAGTATTATATATTTAACCCTTAGAGCGCTGAAATGTTATGGGCCAACGGCCATTATAAATATTTTAATTCTTTCAGTGCAGGGAATGTCTTTATACGTCAGAATCTGACGTCCATAAACTTCAGATGCTGAGGTATAAAGTCGGTCTCCACACTATAAGAGTGCGCTGAATTATTTTTGTATAAACGATGTAGATCAAAGTGGGTTTTTTTCAATTTGAAAGCCTCATAGATGTCATTTGAATACCTATGTTACTGGTCCACGGCCATTATAATGTAATTCTTTCAGAGCAGGAGGGATCGTATTTAGACGTCAGAATACATGTGGTATGTGCTCACGACCATTATATTTTTAACAGTCCATGTGATGTTTGAACTCGACGCAGGAGTGTAAAGTTTGACATACACTGCCTTATCTCATCAGAAAACCCTGACTTGAAGTGTTTGTATTCCACGCGTTGAAACTGATAATTTTATGTTAATGTTTATAAGGGCGCGAGTTCGTTCAACCTTCACAGGATCCAGTTTTGCAGTCGAGAATTCCTGGTGCAATTCATCAGGATGAATAAACATTTTGTGGAATACAATGACAAGCCGGAAAACAGGTTTGCTGCTTTAAAGCGGGTAATATCAACAAAGTGTTATAGCGTAGTATTGTTTAAACATCCAACACCTCCTAGTGCACTAATTCACTCACATTTGTATTATACATTAAGACATCGACGTAATTACTGTAATAATCAATGTTCTTATGAAATACGCAACAAAAATATATCAGATGAAAGATATTTTGTCCATATCATAAAAAGGCTTACCGTCAAGCAATGACCTCCGTAGATGGATCACTACCTTTTAGTGTCACTGATTATACTATTTTTCATTCTACGATCTAAAACACATTCATGTGGTGTGTAAATTCGACGCGTGTGCTAAACCCTCAAGCCTGAATTTACCATTGTCATCTTCATCCACTGCAAGCCGCGAATTGCTGTGGCAATTTTCGTCTTCTAGTGGATGAAGGTGATTTAAAGTGAGTTAAAAACTAAAACAAATTGCAATGTAGGCCTATTGGTAAACCAGTTTCATGGAAATATGCATTCTAAAACCCTCAGTTGTAGAAAATTCAGGTATGTTTTCAGGGATGTAAAGTGATGCTTTAATGCATCGTGAGAGCTTACAGGGGTAGAGCGTCAACATTGTATTTGTGTTATACTCCATGCCCCACAAAGGCCTGGGGCCCATCCCACAAAGCATCCTAAAATTAAAAAATAAATAAAAATAAATAAATAATAAATAAATAAAAAGATTATATTAACTTTCTCTTATTTGCATTAGAAAAGTTAAGAGGATCTTAACTTTAAGATACTTTGTGGGAATGGCCCCTGAGTATTAGATATTGTCATTGTAAAAAAGAACACATACTCAATCCTCTCATCACTTATGACCGACACTTATCCCGTGACATGGCGCTAATCATGCTGTTCGTCACGATTAGGACAGGGTGTGTGTGTGTGGGGGGGGGGGGGTGACAAAGGGAGGGTGCAAGGAGGGATACGATGGGGGGATCCAGGTGGACGATCATTAAAATTAAACACAAGCACCGCTCATTTCTACGGAAGAGATGAAACGACATGACAAACATAAACCCACTTAAATCGATTAATGCTATGTCGTTATAGCAACTTAGAAGTCGTTAAAGCGACTTAGCAAAAGTCGATTTAACGATTTAGAAGTTGTTATAACGACGTTTTCTAGGTCGATTTAACAACTTAATAAGTCGATTTAACAATTTATACTAATTCGATTTAACAACTTATAAGAAGTTATAATGACTTATACAAAGTCGATATAGCGACTTATATAAATTTTATTTAACGGCATATAATTCGTTACAACGGCTTATGCTAGGTCGATTAACGAGATAAAAAATACTTTTGTCGTGTCGTTTCTACGCTTCCGTATATTTTCTTTCTATAACTAACACCCAGTTTTGCACTCTTCTGCAACTCCCCCCTCGAGGTTCATGAAAACATGCTTTTCTTGTGGAATACCCAGGTGTAATACCTGAAATGACAGCTCAAAAAGGGCTTACATTTCAAAAGGTTTACACACACTCCATTCTCTCATTACTAATCACTGACAGTTATTCCGTGATATGGTGCTAGCTATGTTGGTGGTGATGAATTATGACAAGGTGGGGGGGGGGGGGATGGACGATGACAATTTAAGTGTGCTGCAAATAAGGGTGTGTTCAGGGGGATTTTGGAGATTATATGCCTATGGCATCGTTGGAAGGCGAGATGGACTCGTCTCAGCACAAGTCACCACATCAAGCTCGAGCCTTTAGGCGAGGTCTTTATGTGGTCACTTGTGCGGAGTGGACTGATCTCACCATACGTCTCGTAGTGGAAGTCAACAGCATGCGTGCGGGGATAATCAGATACTTCAATGTAAATAAACTGAATCGCTGCTAATTCCCCTCTAGCTTTGATCCTGTTTCGATGCAAGTAAGCATTTTCCTCATTATCCATCAACCCTTTCACCTCTAGGGGATACGTCAAAATACCCTTTTTGTCTTTACAAAATTAATGTTAACCCTTGAAGCCCTGACAGATTTTTATAAGACCCATTAAGATACCAAAATGTTTTTTGCAAGTTGAAGTCAATGTAAATTTTGTTTTCAAGGATGGTAATGTCGCATTGCGTGGTACGGGATGATCAGCTGACGTAAGGCTGAGGCAGATGTTATATCGGAGGTTTTTCATCGCTAATGTCGGGCATTAAATGAAAAGAGACATAACGCATTGTACCATGTATTATAGTACATGGTGAAGAAAGTGTGCTTTCGTGATATTATAATTATTTATTCTAAACGTACACATTATAATACATAATTAATTTTAATTTTGAAATGCAACAGATGAAGAAAGTGTTATTAAATCAAATTATTTGCAGCGTTCCAAAAAATCTAAATCAAAATGTAGTTGCAATAAATGTTCAGCCATTTTCAAATTTATGAGATTTCCCCAAAGTGTATATTTTAAATAAATTTAATTTAATACAAATTCAAGTAGCCACTAGAGAACGATAAGCCTGTAATAAGAGGCAGTATGTGATTAGGGCCTATATATTGTGCGATAAGCTGTAGATTATATTGAGGGCTGAGGCGACTCTGAGGCTGCTCTACAAATAATATACAGTTTACACTTAAAACCCTGAAATGTTTTATATAAACCAAAATATGAGTTGTTTCAATTTGAAATCATCATAAAAGTCTTGATTAGCTCTTTCTGCTTCATTAGAATACCTATGCTATGGGTCAACGGCCATTATAAATATTTTACTCTTTCAGTGTGGGTATCGACTTTAGACGCCAACATAATTATGACGTCTGAAGTCAGTTCCTGCACTAGAGGGGCTAATATTATTACCATGTATGCGAATGTTTTATTTCAGCCGTCGTCATTGTCGGGTCTTTCTTTCTACCACTTTGTATAACGTTATTAAGACAAGACAAGACAAGACAATTTTATTAAGTGTTTTTCAAAAAGAGCATGCATAATTGCCATTAAAACACACCACCACATTAATTTTTTGTCCGACCACTCCATTGTAACTGTTTTTATAATTTTCGATGTCAAGGAGAAAGAACGAAATTCCGATAGATTCGTAGATCGGAATGTGCGAGGCGCGCAGCGCCGAGGACATTCGGATCTACGAATCTACGATCTACGAATCTACGAATCCAGCCATAAAACATTAATCATGCAGTGTGATGGTAAGACTTGTATATTATGACCGAACTGACCAGTATAAAAACAGTAGATTCGTAGATCCGAATCTACTGTTCTAACTATAGACTGACGTCATTGGTATATTTTAATATATGTGATGCCTTATAGATGCTGGCAGTCTGTGTTAAGTCATCTGAGCTCTGTCGGCATTCTGTGAATAATCACCGACCATCTGAAAAAAATTGCCGCGAGTATAATAGTTTTATTTATTTGCCCATTTTTCACAGAATATTCCTCTGTGCGTGATTGTACATATCTATGTAGCCGAGTGTGTATATGGCGTGCTGGGGTGATTACTACACTGGCCTACGAATTGACTCTTTGGTTCAACTAGTAGCGCTCAGGCATCACGATGTCAGGGTGGGTGGTTCGATCCCAGGACTGGGCAGTTTCAACACTGTTACAGCTATTATTTGCGCCTGAAGCAAAAAAAGGTTGATTAAAAATGTACCTGTACACTGTCACAATGTCGTCCAATGTCGGTGCTTCTGGCCTGTAATTCTCTAGTAGGATATTAAAGTTTTGTGGCCAAAACGGTTGCTGTAAAAAAAGTTATGCAGAAAATGAACAATTCGACCCACGCGTGTGCAAAATGCTGCTCGAAGACGAGCAAATATTTGAGAGGAAACATGAGGTCGAGTTGGATCTTTGGCTTAATAGGTAGCGCTCAGAGATCACCATGTCAGGACTAAGGCGGTTCCATCCCAGGGCTAGGTAGTTTCAACACAACTACATCTATTTTTTGTTAATACACACCCCTTCACTGCTAGTTAGTATAGTCTTAGTCGTAGGTTACTACAGCTTATACAGCACACATACTTGACCTGGTCCACATTCTACATTGTCTGATCTAATTCAACGACTGCTTTATCATTGTCACCCCCCCCCCCCTCCCTCTCTTCTGGCACCACACCTACACTATGAGTTATGTAATAAATCAGAGCGATCCATCATCCAATGAAGCTGGTGATAAATTCCGCGAATATAGAAATCATGTATGATATACTGCGCTTGAGTTCACAGCGAATCATCCATCAACCTCACCTGACCCTTTAAGTGCTAACCATGACCATAACCCTTTTTAATCCATTTTATTAGCAAACCGACAAGATCAGACAGTTAAGCGAGATATAAAGACAAAATTCCCAGTATTTTTATTTTGGCTTCCCAATATGATCATATGATGTAAACATGTTCATAGACTAGTTCTGCTGCGCATTCACCAGTTATGCTAGATATAGAGATTAAATTCCTGTATTTCTTATTTTTGACAAGGTTGTCCAAAATTAGAAATTTCGTCTCTATACCTAGCTTAATTGATTGATTGATTGATTGATTGATTGATCGATTGATTGATTGATTGATTGATTGATTGTTTGATTGTTTGATTGATTGATTGATTGATTGATTGATTGATTGATTGATTGATTGATTGGTTGATTGATTGATTGATTGATTGATTGATTGATTGATTGATTGATTGATTGATTGATTGATTGATTGATTGATTGATTGATTGATTGATTGATCGATTGATCAATTGATTGATTGGTTGATTGATTTATTGATTGATTGATTGATTGATTGATTGATTGATTGATTAATCGATCGATCGATTGATTGATTGATTGATTGATTGATTAATCGATTGATTGATTGATTGATTGATTGATTGATTGATTGATTGATTGATTGATTGATTGATTGATTGATTGATGAATTGATTGAGTATTTGATTGAATGCTTGTTTTATTGATTGATTCATTGAGTCAATCAATTAATCATTCAGTCAATCGAACAATAGATCGATCGATCGCTCAATCAAGCAAGGATCATTTTCAAATGAATGAACGAATAAACAAATGAAACAAACAATGTATGAGCAAATCAATATCTTACAAAAAAAGATAGATGAATGAATGAAAAAATGATTGAATGCAGAAATGAATGGATGAACATTTGCGCACCCATATATTCAACATTCCAGGGGACTGAGGCAGTCGAGGTTTACAAAGAAGTTATAGCGGGAAAATCATATTCGAGGAAAAGGAGATCAAAAGTAAGGGGATAAAGCAGCACCAAACCACCCGAGGGAAAAGAGATGAAAAAGCTGAAGTAAGATGATAATAAGATGTAAGATGTTTATTGTCGAATGAATGAGATGTAAGAACAAAATAAGAAGATAAAGTAGACAAATGGGTATTATGGCTATTGGCAGTAATTTTGATCTACAGCTATCCAGGACGTCTGATTTATTAAATAATTCCAGAAAAAAATGTTCATTTATACATATTCATATTTGTTTAGTTGTCAGATTGTCCTGTCGTGTAAAGCCAATAGGGAGCATATACTTACTTGTATGTATATGAGTGGTGCTGCATTTTGGTTTGCCAGCATTTTGCATGTCGCCATTTACCGGACCACAAGGGTCAGTGTCAGACAGTCAGATACAGTAATGTGTGAGATACAGTAATGTGGATTTATATGGTGAGATCCTTTGATGACGTGATGTACGATGGACAAGCGATGACAAAAGCACTGGAGGCTCCCTGACAATATACAGCAGGGATCAGTGCTATTAAGCCCATTCAGTGCGGTGAGCGACTACAGACGTCGCAATCTGACGTGTGTAAACGTCAGATTGCGACGAACAATCTGACTACTAAAACAAATATGTATATGCATAAATGAACATTTTTTGGAGCAGTTTTGTCAACGTCAACACACCAGACTCATCGTCCTGGTAATAAATACATAAATGGATAAATCAGGTATGATTCACACAGCTTAAGTTCACATGAAGCCATCTATCATTCCAACCCGAACTACAGAAAGAAGAAAAACAGCACATACTGGTTTTGCCTGTCCTGTTCTGTCCTATCCTGTCCTGTCCTGGCCAGTCCTCTCCTGTATTGTTCTGTTCTGTTCTGTTCTGTTCTGCTCTGTTCTGTCATCCTGTCCCCTCCTGTCCTGTTCTGCTCTACTCTGCTCTGCACGGCACTATTCTGCTTTTCTCTGTTTTGCTTTTTTCTGCTTTTCTCTGCGCTACTCTGCTCTGCTCCATTCTGCTTTGCTCGGTTTTGTTCTGCTCTGCTCTGCTCTGTTTTCTTTTGCTCTGCTCTGCTCTTTTCTGGTGTGCTCTGCACTGCCCCGCTCTGCTCTGTTCTGTTCTGTTCTGTTCTGTTCTGTTCTGTTCTGTTCTGTTCTGTTCTGTTCTGTTTGTTCTGTTCTGTTCTGTTCTATTCTGTTCTGTTCTGTTCTGTTCTGTTCTGTTCTGTTCTGTTCTGTTCTGTTCTGTTCTTTTCTTCTCTGCGCAATTATACTCTGCTCTGCTTTGCTCTTTTCTGCTGTGCTCTGCGCTGCGCTGCTCTTTTCTGTTCTGCTCTGCACTGATCTTGTGTTGGCTATGTTGTTACAGTAATATGTGTTTTCTCCTTTTTATTCCTCTACGTCACCCTTTGGTCCCAGTTTTATTTTATTAAACAAAGACGACTTTTTTAATCTGACCGAGCGACATGCTCCACCTTGAAAGGGTGCTACATCAAGTAAGCGATGATGCAAGCCTATGATAAAAAGGATATTACACTAGAATAAAAACAGTACGCCTGTACCATTGCAATACAAAGAGTGAGTCGGGTGTGCTAAATTGAATAGATTATTTGTCGGCTGGCGGTCTACTTCAAAGTGAATGCTCCAAAAAACAAGATGTATCATTTGTATTTTATTGTGTAGCTTTAAAAACAGTTATGATGAAGGGATGCATGAATTTTTTGTGCCCTAGTGAATTGTCTAGAGATAAGTATAGATCTAGACTAGGAGACCCGATTCTTTTATCTTGAGATACAAAGTTTCTCGAAATAAATTATAAACGTATTGATTTATTATGAAGAAATAAACAGAGAATGATTAGTTAAATTTATGAATACATGAATGAGTAAATGAATGAATGAATAAATGAATAAATAAAAGAATAAATAAAAGATAAAATGAATGGATGAATAAATGAATAAATAAATGAATGAATAAATGAACAAAAAAAACAAATACGAGAATAAATGAATAAATTATTAAATGAATAAATGAATTCTTAGTTGAAAAAATAAAAGGATAAATAAATTAATAAATATTATTAATAATAATAAAAACAATCATAATAATAAATAAAAATTAAAAAAGATAAAAAATGAATGGATGAATGAATGAATGAATGAATGAATGAATGAATGAATGAATGAATGAATGAATGAATTACAAGAGCTACGGGTGGTGGCCCTGATGCAGTAATACAGCTGCCTACTTGGAGAATTAGGAATCGAGGGTTTGAACCCCACTCTGGCCTTCAATTTTCAAAGAAAAGTATTACTTCTCTGCTCACTCGTAAAGATCCAATATTGTGGGGAGCCTCCATGACAGAGAGATGGCATGCTCTTCCTCACACGCCAGGGCTCGAACTTCGAATTCTGTGTCTGGAGGGCAGTGTCGTCTCATTGATCTCACCATCCGCTGGCCGAGTTTAGCCTATATGTGCACAAATGTGACCTAAAATTTCATTTTAAAAAATCGGAATCTAGTGGGTCAGCTTTATTATACATTAGACACAACCAGCACACACGAATAATGTAAGTTTTAATTAATTATTATATGCTCACAGGGAACACCAATCATTTTTGATTTATACTTCTAATTGTGTGTTTTGTGAAAGGCGTCAGAGAATGTTAACCTTCACATTGTTCTACTTTAAATGATGGTGGTCCCCAAACTACAGGCGTGTCTGTGTGACCTGAGCAGACAAACAGACTAATGTGGATTTATGTGTCCTGTTCCTTTGTGTGATCACGTGACGGTGACAACTAGCACGGGATGCTCCCTGATAAACTACGTCAGGGAGAAGAAGGTCACACAGTTAGGGTGTTGTGTAATAGCCAGCACAACGTAAAGCGAGGCTTAGTTAAGCAGAGGAGAACAAAACAAAAAAAAAGCAAAACAGGACAGAACACAGCAAAATAGAAAAAATAATAATAACAGGACAGAGCAAATAAAATAGCAGAACAGAACATAACCGACACAAAAGAACTAATATTAGTAATGCAGAGCAGATGAGAAGAATGCCGAGCACAGCATGAGCCGAGCAGAGCCGAACTGAGCAGTGTAGAGCAGATCAGAACAGAACAGGCCGACACAAAAATGTCGAATCTACACAGAAAGAAAAGAGCTTAAACAACAGATATAACAACAGCAGATGGTAGCAAATAAGCGAGTGGAACAGTGTCAAAAATAAAATGGAACAAGAGCCAAGAAGCGCTAGTGGATTGTCGAATGGAATTATTCAATTCTAATAATGAAATATTATAAATCATTTCGTTGGGTAGTTCACTGGACGCGAGCCTTTGCTTCGACATGTTCTAGGATACCTAAGTCTAAGTAAAAAGATAAGCTAATTTCACAGTAATTGCACAGTGGTGCAGTAATGTATTTCCAAATAAGGTAAAATAAACAACAATCTACATATACTTATTTGACTATCAATAATTTAAAATAGCCATATATTTGAAAGTATAATATTGCAAATACTGGAGTATGTGGCTGATAATTTTGGTCATGGAGCCTAAATTATTAAAAATTATTAAATCATTAAATAAACGCTTTGATGATTTAAACCAACTCCTTTTGAAACATTTACAAGAATTGTTGAAATTAAATAATCAAATGTTATTAATCTAAATAACTTAATATTAAAGTATTAAAAACAAAATACATACATATACATGTGATAACTTTTTGATCAGCTTAATAAGCACCCTTTCACTCTTTTTCTATCGGTTTGATTTTGTGTTCTTTGTTAAATTCAGTCTTGGAGGTATACAAATGTCCTGTTATAACCCTTTGCGCCCTGAATATAATATGTAGAGCTTCTCCATGAGATTTACTGCCAATTAGCGACCTTCTCAGCAACCAGAGGTCATGCTCAGTGTGATACTGTACGAGATGTTCCCTCTAAATAACTAATGCTCCCTGGTTTTGGCACACATATAGACGTAGGCAGAGCTGAAATGAGCAGACGTTAAACGTACAATTCTCAGCGGCACATATGCTGTCTTGTATTAGTTGGCCTTGTGATTTTAACCCTTGCAACGCATAAATATATTGTATAAGTCATGGAGAACATGGAGAAGTGTTTTTTTTTAATTTGAAGTCAACATAAATGGCTTTGTCAGATCTTTCCGCTTCATATGAATACCTATGTTATGTGTCAGCGGCCATCGTAAATATCTGTATTCTTTAAGTATGGTTATCAACTTGATACTCAATCTCTGACGTCTATAGACTAAATGTTAGGTCCCTTCAGGCCACAAGAGATTTAATACAAGTGCGAAATGCTACAATGATGTGACAGAAACCACAAAAGATTTAATACAAGGGCGCAATGCAACAATAATACCACCAGATAGCTAATACAAGAGGTTTATGCCACAATAATGCCACAAGATAGCTAATACAATAGTGTATTGCCACAATAATGCCGAAAGATAGTTAATGCAAGTGTTTTATGCCGCAATAATGCTATAATATACCTAATACAAGGGTGTAATGTCACAATAATGCACACATTGTGCCATAAGAGACGTAATACAAAGATATAATGCCACAAATCATACACATAGGTAAAATATTCCAGTCTTTGTTTTTAATTCACCAGGAGCAGTAACAAAACAGCACTAATTTGTGTACGGACTCTGCAATCAGTAGCCAACCACACCCCCCTTGAATTACGGCTCACTTAAGGTGGTGAAACCTTATATTGCTGATAAGCCTAATAGCTTGCTATACAGTTTATGTAACAGAGTTGACATTTTTATGAAACTTTCTTAGTGTGATATTGATAACATGTGTAGTCAGTTTACTGTAGTGTCATTTTGATGATATCTACAAGTGTAGTAATTTCATGCTGCGTATTTACCATGCTCACGTGGATGGTGGGGTATAGTGTAATACGTGATTAGCGAGGAGAATATGA
>OZ024908.1:1880760-1958260 GCA_964017125.1 Flabesymbios commensalis
AGCATTGAAAGTTAATAAATACTCTTCGAAAAACAACCCACACTCTTTTAGTCTTGATAATGAGTAACGCGTCGGTGCCAACAAAACTATATCGTCTGCGTAGCCTAATGCACCTACAAATTACTGACCAATTTAACAGCCGAAACCACATGACTTAATGTTATACAAATGTGTTGTGTTTGCTGGGAAGCCACCATGCATGTACGATGTTGGACCAACATTGAGTCAACGTCCCGCGTTTGCTTAAGCTTCATGGCTTCTACATCTTATATATATTTTTCAAATTAATCTGTCGCTGCTTCTTGTCAGTGATGGAATGTCAAGTCTGAGATCGATTCATTAATTTGTATAATGCTGAAAACAATACTAGCCTAAATGTCAGGCCATAGTTCAGATGTGACAGTTATCCACATTATAAAACACAGGAACGCTTTAAACACGTGGGTGGGTGGGTCGGTGAGTGAGAACGTGACATCATAATAAAAAAATTGTGTATCTAATCTTGTCAGAATGGCCGATCAATAATGCTGAACTTTAAAGCTCCACTGAGTCATAGAGCTGGAATTTTGTCAATAAGCGACTGAATATCAGAATTGCTTTCTATTTTATGAAGAAAGAAACTTTTCAATTTAATTTGAAAAAGTAACACATTGCGTAAATATGCGAATATAATTAGTAAATAAGGCTGTGGTCAATAATCTCATCCTCCAATCATATTATTCTTGACATGGCGTTTTTCTGAGTAATGTTTATATTAAAAGCATCTACGTGAAGGTAAATGTTAGGAGTAATTAAAACAAGATGAAAAGAGACAGCGCAGCCAATGCAGTGATATGAGCAGCACATATAAGATTAGGTCTTTTGTAACGATTAGATTTCTAAATTGATCAGTGTTTATAAATCGTGTGTATTGTGATGCTACTTCAACAATATACAAATACATCAAAGACTACTCACAGTAGTAGAAAATATGGAAATTATAGAACAAATTGTAATAGTTGTGCCATAACATATACACCATATCCCGTTTAACCGGCCCGTTGAGTCGCGACGCTGGGCCAAAATTAACCCAGCATTGGTTCCACGTCTTGGGTCCACCAGAGGCGATTCGGTTTGCAAATTATATTTTAAATGTTCTTTGTCTAACTTCTGTGTCAAGGCTGATTGACAATTTCATCAATGACCACTGGGTATTTTAAGAACTGAAGTAGTAGAGCTCACTTTGAGACTACAACCTAAAACATATACTAAAATAAATTAGTACCAAATAAACGTTGCCTGAAAATGATGCTTCAATCTACTTTGTTTTTTGCCAGTGAATGAAAAAAATAAGTAAAAAACAGAAATTATTATGATGATAGAAGGTTAGGAGTAATTCTTATATAAATTTAATTCAGATATGCATATCGATCAAGCACGTTCGCCTGCAATTGTGATAAGGCCAGATGGGGACACTTAGTGACCGTAGATAGAACCGGATCAGAAACTCATAGACTTAAGAAAGAAGCAGCTTATGAAACGAATGTATTAAACGATTTAAATCTCAAAGTTCTGCGAATCTATCCCGGCTGCGTTTCATAAGCTTAATATTTTCTATGATAACAATTAACTTCTGGCTGAACTCCCAGCATGGCCAGTCACTATAACACCATCTCAATTGCATGCCAGTGTGCGATCAAGTTGTCAGGCAAACTTGGGAAAGTTACTAGGTTTTATCTCGACCCCTGACAAAAACCAATATAGTATGTGAAATTTGGTCACTGTGGAGACTTGTCGCTGTAGAATTAGATCACATTACTTCAGCTTGTCAGCTCCCCTCTAGTTTAGTAATATGATGTGACACCAGAGGCAGCACCGCTCCACCAATCCCTCTGATTGGCTGAGGCAGTCCGCAATATCAGTGACGTGTTTCACATCGCTGGGGATTAGTTTATCCGAGTGGCGCCGCAACCACATCAGATATACTTAGTGGACTGAACAGAAACAAGGCGCATAAATGTTTTAGAGCCTGAGACATTCGGCTGACAAAATTAGCAGAAACAATCAATTGTTAAAATTTTAAAGCCCGTGAACCCTCTGAAGAACAAAGCTCAGAGGCGTAGCAAGACCATTCCAATTCAATGTCATATAAGTCACCGGTGCACAAGCCTAAAAGGCATAACGGATAAAAGCGTTCCTACGAATAGTCTTTATACGTCAGAATCTGACGTCGACATACGTCAGATTCTGACGTCTAAATTCGGTCACCGAACTGAAAAAGTAAAAGATTTATACAAACATAGGTAGGCCTATTCAAATGAAGCGGATAGAGCTAACTAAGACATTTATGATGAATTAAAATTGAAAAAAATATTTGTCTCCATGGTGTAGAAAAAACATATCAGCGATATAAGGGTTCACAACTTAGCAGACAATACAATGTTTACCTTTCACTGTGAAATGTTCAAATGTATCTGAAAGTGCAAACCCCGTGTTATTTGATAGTGTAAACTAATTACTTGAATAACACGTACTCCAACGTATCAGTATTATCTTATAATTATTATTGTAATTGGGGAATTAAAATCAAACTGTCATATACTTTCATTTACAATTATGACGTGTTCTCAATTTATCAAAATAATTGACGTAACAGCTCACTTTAGTCAACTGAATATTAGGCATTACCAAAAGTCCGCTCGAAATTACCATGAATAATTTTAGCCAAAAAAAATAACAGAACTTATTGTACAAAGGTCTATGGCCCTGATCCAACATTCAATAAATACCGTGTCAGCGTATTGTGCTTGCATTACTGTACCGTAACTATTTTAATAAGCCCGTATTATTAATGTGTGACTTTTGTCGTAAACTGGAGCAGTGACGGGACAAAATGTGTAGTTTTGTTCTGGCATGCCAGCAGTGCATGTCCGATATTTGACGATGCGTTGTACATCAACATATTCGTGCAAATACCAACACTTGACTTCAGAAACAATCAACGCCGCCTGCTTTTGAAACCGGGAAAATCATCGCGGTGGAAAAGAGCATAGCGTTGATTCACTCACACCATTACAACGTATTATTTAAGATAGAATGGTGCATGCCTTTCTGCAGAGTAATCAGGGTGGGTGGTTCGACCGCAGGACTGGGCAATTCAATGTCGGTTCGTCTGGCCTGTAATGCCCTCGTAGGGTATTCCACGCTTGTAGCCAAAATAGTTTCTGTAAAAAAATAGTTATGCTGAAAATGAAAAATTCGAGCCACGAGTGTTCTGAATTCTGCTCGAGGACGAGCAGATATTTGAGATCAGATATTTGAGAGGGCAGTAGGTTTATGTAGCCCAGTTGACTCTTTGGCTTAACCGGTAGCGCTCAGGCATCACGATGTGTGGAGTGCATGGGTGGGTGGTTCGATCCCCGGACTGAGCAGTTTCAATGTGGGTTAGTCTGGACTGTAATGCCATATTAGGATATTCCAGGCTTGTAGCTAAATGGTTTGTGTAAATAGTTATGCAAAAAATGAATAATTCGACCTACAAGTGTGCTGAATGCTGCTCGGGACAAGCAGATATTTGAGAGCAGGTATTTGCGAGCGGAGTAGCTTATGTAGCCGAGCTGACTATTTGACTTATAGTGTTAGTCCTAGGTTACTACAGCTTTTACAACACATATACTTGACCTGGTCTACATTGCACCTCGTCTGACCTAATTCACTGACTGTTTTGTCAATGTCACCCCCCCCCCTCTCTCTTACCACACTCACACTATGAGGTATGTGATACATCTAAGACAGCCATCATGATCATGAAAATAGAGAAATCAGTTCACAGCAGCATCCATCATCCTCACTTGTCAACCATTTCAAGCCTGAATTTACCATTGTCATCTTCCTCCACCACAAGCCGCGAAATGCTCTCAATACTCCTCTGTGAGTGATTGTACATATCTTTGTAGCCGAGTGTGTGTATGGCGTACTGGGGTGATGACTACACTGGCCAACGAATTGACTCTTTGGCTTCACTGGTAGCGCTCAGGCATCACGATGTCAGGGTTGGTGGTTCGATCACAGGACTGGGAAGTTTCAATGTCTCATCTTCTGGCCTATAATGCCCTAGTAGGATACTTCAGGCTTGTAGCCAAAACGGTTGCTGTAAAAAATAGTTATGCAGAAAATGAAGAATTCAACCCACAAGTGTGCTGAATGCTGCTCGGGAGGAGCAGATATTTGAGAGCAGATAATTTCGAGGGGAGTATGTGCCGAGTTGACTCTTTGATTTAATAGGTAGCGCTCAGAGATCACGATGTCAGGGTAGGCGGTTCGATCTCAGGGCTAGGTGATTTCAACACTGCTACATATATTATTTGTTAATACACCCCCCTTCATTTCTAGTTAGCATAGTGTTAGTCGTAGGTTACTACAGCTTATACAACACACACATACTTGACCTGGTCTACATTCCACATTGTCTGCCTTAATTCACTGACTGCTTTATCAATGTCACCCCCATCTCTCTTAACACAGTCACACTATTAGTTATGTAATAAATCAGAGCGATCCATCATCCAATGAAGCTGGTGATAAATTCCGCGAATAGAGAAATCATGTATGATATACTGCGCTTGAGTTCACAGCGAACCATCCATCAACCTCACCTCACCCTTTAAGTCCTAACAAAGACCATAACCCCTCTTAATCCATTTTATTAGCAAAGCGACAAGATCAGACAGTTAAGCGAGATATAAAGACAAAATTTCCGTATTTTTATTTTGGCTTCCTAATATGACCATATGATGTAAACATGTCCATAGACTTGTTCCGCTACACATTCACCAGTTAGGCTAGATATAGAGACGAAATCCCCGTATTTCTTATTTTTGACAAAGTTGTCCAAAATTAAAAATCAGGACTTTCGTCTCTATATCCAGCTTAATTGATTGATTGATTGATTGATTGATTGATTGATTGATTGATTGATTGATTAATTGATTGATTGATTGATTGATTGAACGATTGATTGATTGATTGAATAATTGATGGATTTATTCATTGATTCATTGATTCATTGATTGATTATTATTTGATTCATTGATTGATTGATTGATTGTTTAAATAATTGATTGATGAATTGATTGAGTATTTGATTGAATGATTGTTTTATTGATTGATTCATTGAGTCAATCGATTAATCATTCAGTCAATCGAACAATAGATCGATCGATCGCTCAATCAAGCAAGGATCATTTTAAAATGAATAAACAACTGAACAAATGAAACAAACAATGTATGAACAAATCAATGTCTTACAAATAGAGATAAATGACTGACTGAAAAAATGATTGAATGCAGAAATGAATGAATGAATATTTGCGCACCCATATATTTAACATTCCAGGGGACTGAGGCAGTTGAGGTTTACAAAGAAGTTATAGCGGGAAAATCATACTCGAGGAAAAGGAGATCAAAAGTAAGGGGATAAAGCAGCACCAAACTACCCGAGGGAAAAGAGATGAAAAAGCTGAAGTAAGATGGTGATAATTAGACTGTTTATTGTGGAATGGATTAGATGTAAGAACAAAATAAGAAGATAAAAGTAGACAAATGGGTATTATGGCTATTGGCAGTAATTTGGATCTACAGCTATCCAGGGCGGGGGCCCTAGGGTAGTGGTTAGCACCGCTGCCTTTCACGCCAGAGTTCGGGGTTTGGTTCCCGGTCTCGGCGGTTTGAAAGAAACGTGTGAAAGTCAGTATTGTGGGGAGCCTCCGTGACCGAGAGGTAGCGTGCTCGGCCTCAGACCGCCAGGGCTCGAATTTCGAATCCTGTGTCTGGAGGACAGTGTCATCTCAATCATCTCACCATCCTCAGGAGGTTCTCCTGGCCCAGTTTAGCCTGTATGTGCAAAAAAGTGACCTAAAGCCCGATTCATTTCATTTTACAGCTATCCAAGACGTCCGATTTATTAAATAATTCCACAAAGAAATGTTTATTTATACATATTCATATGTGTTTAGTTGTCAGATTGTCCTGTCGTGTAAAGCCAATAGGGAGCATATGCTACTTGTATATTCGTGCTGCATTTTGGTTTGTCAGCATTCTGCATGACGCCATTTACCGGACCACAAGGGTCTGTGTGAGATACATTAATGTTGATTTATCTGGTGAGATCCTTTGATGACGTGATGTACGATGGACAAGCGATGACAAAAGCACTACAGGCTCCCTGACAATATACAGCAGGGATCAGAGCCATTAAGCCCTTTCAGTGCGGTGAGCGACTACAGACGTCGCAATCTGACATTTGTAGACGTCAGATTACGATGAACAATCTGACTACTAAAACAAATATGTATATGCATAAATGAACATTTTTTTGAGCAGTTTTGTCAATGTCAACACACCAGACTGGTAATAAATACATAAATGGAAAAATCAGGTATGATTCACACAGCTAAAGCTCACATGAAGCCATCTATCATTCCAACCCGAACTACAGAGATACGAAAACAGCACATACTGGTTTTGTCGATAAACAAGCGCGACGGTAGTAGGCCCTTATACATACTCCACCACATTACAAATGGGACAATCAAAATTATGTTCTATCCTGTCCTGTCCTGTTCTGTCCTGTCCTGTCCTGTCCTGTCCTGACCTGTCCTGTCCTGTCCTGTCCTGTCCTATCCTGTCCTGTCCTGGCCAGTCCTGTCCTATATCGTTTTGTTCTGTTCTGTTCTGTTCTGTTCTGTTCTGTTCTGTTCTGTTCTGTTCTGTTCTGTTCTGTTCTGTTCTGTTCTATTCTGTTCTATTCTGTTCTGTTCTGTTCTGTTTTTCTCTGCTCAATTATGCTCTGCTCTGCTCTGCTCAATTATGCTGTGCTCTGCTGTGCGCTGCTCTTTTCTGCTCTGCTCTGCACTGATTTTGTGTTGGCTATGTTGTTACAGTAATCCTTTTTTTATACATCTACGTCACCTTTTGATCCCTGTTTTATTTTATTAAACAGAGACAATTTTTTTAATCTGACCGAGCGACATGCTCCACCTTGAAAGGGTGCTACATCAAGTGGGTGATGATGCGAGCTGATAATAACACTAGAATAAAAATAGTATGCCCGTACCATTGCAATACAAAGAGCGAGTCGGGTTTGCTAAATTGAACTGATTATTTATCGGCAGGCAATCTACTTCAAAGTGAATGCTCCAAAAAACAAGACGTATCAATTGTATTTCATTGTGTAGCTGTAAAAACAGTTATGATGAAAGGATGCATGAATTTATTGAGCCCTAGCGGATTGTCCGAGATAAGTATAAATCTAGACTAGGAGACCCGATTCTTTTATCTCGGGATACGAAGTTTCTCGAAATAAATTATAAACATATTGATTTGTTATGAAAAAAATAAACAGAGAATGATTGCTTAAATTTATGAATGCATGAATGAGTAAATGAATGAATGAATAAATGAATAAATAAAAGAATGGATAAAAGATAAAATGAATGGATGAATAAATGAATGAATAAATGAATGAATAAATGAACAAACCAACGAATACGAGAATGAATGAATTAATTAATAAATAATAAAATTAATTCTTAGTTGAAAAAAAAGGGATAAATGAATACATAAATATTATTAATAATAATAAAAACAACAATAATAATAAATAAAAATAAAAAAAGATAAAAAATGAGCGAACGAATGAATGAATGAATGAATGAATGAATGAATGAATGAATGAATGAATGAACGAAAAAAAATAATAAAAAATGAATGAATGAATGAATGAATGAATGAATGAATGAATAAATGAATGAATGAATAAATGAATGAATGAATGAATGAATAAATGAATGAATGCATAATTGAATGAATGAATGAATGAATGAATGAATGAATGAATGAATGAATGAATGAATGAATGAATGAATGAATGGATGAATGAATTACAAGAACGTCGGGTGGTGGCCCTGATGCAGTAATGCAGCTGCCTACTTGGAAAATTAGGAAGCGAGGGTTTGAACCCCACTTAGGCCTTCAATTTTCAAAGAAAAGTGTTACTTCACCGCTCACTCGTAAAGACTCAATATTGTGGGGAGCTTTCATGACAGAGAAGTGGCGTGCTCAGCCTCACACGCCAGGGCGCAAACTTCGAATCCTGTGTCTGGAGGGCAGTGTCGTCTCCTTGATCTCACCATCCGCTGGCCGAGTTTAGCCTATATGTGCACAAATGTGGCATGAAATTTCATTTTACAAAATCGTAATTTAGTGGTTCAGCTTTATTATACACTAGATACAACCAGCACACACGAATAATGTAAGTTATAATTAGTTATTATATGCTTACAGGGAAACCAATCACTTGTTGATTTATACTTCTAATTGTGTGTTTTGCGAAAGGCGTCAGAGAATGTCAACCTTCACATTGTTCTACTGTAAATGATGGAGGTCCCCAAACCACAGGCGGTCCTGTGTGACCTGAGCAGACAAACAGACTAATGTGGATTTATGTGTCCTGTTCATTGTGTGATCACGTGACAGACGGTGACAGCTAGCACGGGATGCTCTCTGATAAACTACATCAGGGAGTAGAAGGTCACACAGGAAGTTATGTTGTTCTGTAATAGCCAGCACAACGTAAAGCAAGGCTTAGTTGAGCAGAGGAGAACAAAACAAAAAAGCAAAACAGGACAGAACAGAGCAAAACTGAAAAAAATAAATAATAACAGGACAGAACAAATAAAATAGCAGAACGGAACATAACCGACACAGAAGAACAAATATTAGTAATGCAGAGCAGATGGGAAGAATGCCGAGCATAGCATGAGCTGAGCTGAGCAGTGTAGAGCAGATCAGAACAGAGCAGGCCGACACAAAAATGTCGAATCTACACAGAAAAGAAAAGAGCTTAAACAACAGATATAACAAGAGCAGATGGTAGCAAATTGGGGAACAATGTCAAAAATAAAGTGTAAGAAGAGCCGAGAAGCGCTACTGAATTGCCGAATGATATTATTCAATCATAATAATGAGATATTATGAAACATTTCGCTGGGTAGTTCACTGGACGCGACCCTTTGCTTGGAAATGTTCTAGAATACCTAAGTCTAAGTAAAAAAAAGGCCTATTTCTAAGTGATTACACAGAACAGTAATGTATTTCTAAATAAGATAAAATAAACAACACTCTACATATTAGTAATGCAGAGCAGATGAGAAGAATGCCGAGCACAGCATGAGCCGTGCAGAGCCGAACTGAGCAGTGTAGAGCAGATCAGAACAGAACAGGCCGACACAAAAATGTCAAATCTACACAGAAAGAAAACAACAGATATAACAAGAGCAGATGGTAGCAAATAAGCGAGTTTAACAGTGTCAAAAATAAAATGGAACAAGAGCCGAGAAGCGCTAGTGGATTGCCGAATGGCATTATTCAATCATAATAATGAGATATTATGAATCATTTCGCTGGGTAGTTCACTGGACGCGACCCTTTGCTTGGAAATGTTCTAGGATACCTAAGTTTAAGTAAAAAATAATAATTAAAAGCCTATTTCTAAGTGATTGCACAGAACAGTAATGTATTTCTAAATAAGATAAAATAAACAACACTCTACATGTATGTTTTTGACAATTAATAATTTAAAATAGCCATATATTTGAAAGTGTAATATTGCAAATACTGGAGTGATTCTATTTTAAATGTGGTTGATAATTTTGGTCATGGAGCTTCAATTATTAAGAATTATTGACTCATTAAATGAACGCCTTGACTTTTTGTGATTCAAACCAACTCCTTTTCATGCATTTACAAGAGTTGTTGAAATTAAATTATTCAATGGTATTAATTTAAATATTTTAAGACTAAATTATTGAATTATTTTAAACAAATTTATTAAATATACACGTAATAACTTTTTGACGAGGTCATCGAGCTTAATAAACGCAATATTTTCCATTATTTTTCCTCAGTTTGATTTGCTTTCTTTGTTAAATTCAAGATTGGGGGGTATTAAAATGTCCTGTTATAACCCTTCGCGACTAAAGGTTAATATGTAGATCTCCTCCATGAGACTTACTCTCAGTTAGTGACCTTATCAGCCACCAGAGGTCATGCTGAGTGTGATGCTGTACGAGATGCTCCCTATAAATAACTAATGCTCCCTGGTCTTATCACACATAAAGACGTGACCAGAGCTGAAATGAGCAGACGTTAAACGTACAATTCTCAGCGTCACATATGCTGTCTTGTATTAGTTGGCTTTGTGATTTCAACCCTTGAAACGCTGAAATATATTGTATAAGCCATGGAGAACATGGAGAAGTGGTTTTTTTATTTGAAATCAACATAAATGTCTTTGTCAGCTCTTTCTGCTTCATATGAATACCTATGTTATGTGTCTACGGCCATTGTAAATATCTGTATTCTTTAAGTATGGTGATCAACTTGATACCCAATCTCTGACGTCTATTGACTAAATGTAAGGTCCCTTCATGCCACAAGAGATTTAATACAAGTGCGAAATGCTACAATGATGTGACAGAAACCACAAAACCACAAAAAAACAAGGGTTATGGGTCTACGGCCATTCTAAATATTTGTATTCTTTATTGATACTCAACCTCTGACGTCTATATAGAAGTCAGATGCTGACGTCTTAAAACGGTCTCCGGACCGAAAGGATTAAGGGAAATCTAATCTGAGATAGCATAGGAACTATTTGTTGATGCGGATTATATTTCTTTGCATATGCTTCACTAGAATGGACAAGTTGTATCTGACAGAGTCAGGGCTCGTTTTTTTGGTAAATTTTAGGTCCCTTCATGCCACAAGAGTCTTCATACAAGTACGAAATGCTTCAATACTGCGACAATAAAACCGCAATGGACCTAATGCAAGGATGTAATGCCACAATAATGCCACAACATACCTAATACAAAGGCGTAATGCCACAATAATGACACAAGATAGCTGATACAAGGGTGTAATGCCACAATAATTCCACAGAAGATCTAATACAAGTGTGTAATGACACAATAATGCCACAAGATAGCTAATACAAAGGTGTAATGCCAATATAATTCCATAAGATAGCTGATACAAGTGTGTAATGGCACAATAATGCCACAAGATAACTAATGCAATGGTGTAATGTCACAATAATGCCACAAAATAGCTAATATAAGTGTTTAATGCCACAATAATTCCACAAGAGAGATAATACAAGGGAATAATGACACAATAATGATACAAGAGAGCTAATACAAGGGTGTAATGCTACAATATTGCCACAAGAGACCTAATACAAGTGTGTAATGTCGCAGTAATGCTATAAAACAGTAGCCACCCCCATCCCCTTTGATTTCGGCTCATTTAGAGGGGTGAGACCTTAAATGGCTGATACGCCTAATGGCTCATATTTTTCTGAAACTATTTTAGTGTGATATTCATAACAGGTGTAGGCAGTGTACTGTAGTGTCATGTTGATGATATGTACGAGTGAAGTAATGTCATGCTTCGTATTTACCATGTTTACGTGGATGTTGGGGTATAGTCTAATATGGGATTAGAGAAAAGAATATGATGTCATAATTTATGTGAGTATGTTGTGCAATACATGATGTTCTCATGTGATAGTTGATTTAAGTGGTTGCTTTAGGCGACATAAATAATTAGAAAATAACCTGGGAAGACCTTGAGATGACCTTGACTTGACCGTTAGTGGTCAGTGTATCATTGACCAGGCGTGTAGCGGTCATTGTGCGGTCACGGACTGTCTCACTTAATCGTCCCAGGGGAAGTTTTACGTCCATGACACAAAACATGGCAATGATATGGGTACACGCATGCGTGCTCACACGGTGCCTGTTCCAAATGGGCAAGTTCACAAAGTGCCGGATTCACTAATGCCATTCAGTTCGGGTTGTCCGGTTAACCCCTTAATGCACTAAATTTAACAATTTAAATTTAATTTAACTTCAACGGTTACATTTACCGGTACTCGTTTAATTTGAGACAAAACGTTTGCAAATCTCGATGTTTAAACATTCACTTCATTCCCAATAACAGTGCTTATAGGAACAACAAGGTTGTTTTATGATTAATGTCTTGAATGAAAGAATAATTTGTTTTCCTCTCACGTTGTAAAACTTCAAGTGAAAATTTATAACATTTGTCAAATTTTAGGTCAATAATCAACTTGGTAGTTTTTGAGCAGTTTCACAGACTTGGTAGTTGTTGAGCAGTGTCACAGACTTGTTGGATTTGAGCAGTGTCACAGACTTGTTGGATTTGAGCAGTGTCACAGACTTATTAGTTTATGAGCAGTGTCACAGACTAGGTAGTTTTGAGCAGTGTCACAGATTCGTTAGTTTTTGAGCAGTGTCACAGACTTGGTAGTTTTTGAGCAGTGTCACAGAATTGGTATTTTTTGAGCAGTGTCACAGATTTGGTAGTTTTTGAGCAGTGTCACAGACTAGTAGTCTTGAGCAGTGTCATAGATTTGGTAGTTTTGAGCAGTGTCACAGATCTGGTAGTTTTTGAGCAGTGTCACAGATTTGGTAGTTTTTAAGCAGTGTCACAGACTTGTTAGTTTTTGAGCAGTGTCACAAATTTGGTAGTTTTTGAGCAGTGTCACAGACTAGGTAGGTTTGACGCCTGGTGCTTGCTTGGTTTCTATGGCTGTGATCGACATATCGCTCATATTAGTTGTTTGTATTGTAGGGATTTTAGTATAGGTAGTCAATTTAAAGTGACTATGCTATACTACATATGTATTTAAATATAAGCTTTACAAACGTGAAATTCCAAAGCCACAGTGATTAAATACATTTAGGTATTATTCCTCTATTTATATAGCTAAACATTCCCCATGTTTGTCCTTCGTCTCTGTCTCTGTTATTATACACAGGGGAGACTCGGGCAAAACTGGCCACATGGGACACAGACTGTCCTGCAGCACTGATTATGACGGCTGTCAGTAAAACATTGAATACACATTGACCTCTCGCAAAACAAAACAAATATCATCGGTTTGTTAAGTGTGAATAACGTTACAGAATTACACCGCTATGAACTCTAAGTACGCAAAACACATCACAGCTTTAGCAAAAATACTATACCATCCGTTAGGTTTGGTGAGAAGAAAGTTACCAGATTACACTGTTGTGAACTCTAAGTACTAAAACGCATTACAGCTTCAGCTGTGACATTGTGGGCTACGAGTAACTCAATACCGCCAAACTCCAGTACTGGACTTAGGCTGGTACAATCCTTGCAACGTTTAAACATGTGTGTATAACCATGGAGACCAAGCGTGTTTTTTTCAATTTGAAAGCATCCTAAATGTCTGTATAGTTAGCTCTTTCTGGTTCAGTTGAATACCTATGATATGGGGCTTCGACCAATTTGTTTAATTATTTTTAGCGCGGGGATCGTCTTCAGACGTCAGAATCTGACGTCTAAACACTGTCCCCGAGCTGAAAGTGTTGATTCCGCTTCAGACATTTACCATGACGTTGATTCAGTGTGTGTGTTCATGTCACCCGTGGTCATTGCGGGGTGATTAATATAATAGGCTACAACTGAAATTAGATCATAATGTAAACGGCAAATTAATGTTAACATAAAATTAATGGTAAATGTCTGGGAGGCTGCCCAGTATTACACCAACATATGTCCAGTTCTAGCCGTCAAAATCTGACGTCTATAGACGTCAGATATTGACGTCTCGAGTCGATCCCCGCACTAAAATAGTACAATGGTCCTAAAAAACATAGCACATGTATTCAAATAAAGCGGAAAGAGCTAACTAAGACATTTATGATGATTTTAAAATAAAAAACACTTTAGTCTTTATAGCTTATACAAAATCATAACAGGTTAAAATAGCGAATAAAACTAATACAATACGGTATCTCTGCCGCTGATAATACGCTTAACGTCTGCTCATTTCAGCTCTGGCTGCGTCTATATGTGTGATAAGACCAGGGAGCATTAGTTATTTAGAGGGAGCATCTCGTACAGTATGACACTCAGCACAACCTCTGGTGACTGAGAAGGTCACCCCATGCACACCCGCACTGAATCAGTTTCTAGACGGTGGCCGCCTATACCAGAGCTACAGTTCTGAAGTTTGAACATTGAAATAACTTTACCCATATCGACTATATTTATCCCTGGTATAGACATCACCCCCAATATGCTCTAGTTGCAATCATCTTCCACCAGCGTTTGGTGTTTTTCGCTGATTTCTTGGTCAATTCTTGATCAATTTTCATGAAATGTTCCAACACTCTTTGCGAGTATTCTGGTGTCATATATATAACTATGACTGTGGAGCAAAGACGGTGCCTGAGCCACCACACACAGTTCATTATTCACAACACTAATATTAATGAAAACTGTAAAGAACAACTGAAGGCATCTCTTCCTAAAATGTTGATACTTGGCCTGCTAACAATCTCTCCCTGGATAGTCCCAAATCTGCCAAGCGCAAAAATTAAGATCACACATCATAACGTCAAGTTTGACTGAAGTTGGCAACATTAAATCCGGAATCACACAATACTCAGTAAATAGAAGTGATAAAAATGGATTATTACATCTTAAGCAAGAGCTATTAATTTCATTAGAGATTAATTATTGGGCCAAGGAATGTGTTGCAAATGAATATGAAGCCAACAAATGAATGCCCTATCAAACCAGAATGAGGCTGAAGGCATACTTAGATCGAAATACATGCATACCTCTATTGAAGTATGCACATCAAATGAAGTTCTTCGCTCTGTGGTCGTACTCGACTTGATAAGTCGGAAGCTTCGTGAATCACCACCGTTCGGGGTAACAATCACAAAAGCTGTCAAACCCGAACCGAAATATAATATTGACCCTTTCTGTGCGGGGACCGTCTTCATACGTCAGAATCTGACGTCACACACCGCACATATTGCATATATTGCACTATATTATTGACACAGGCCGATGGGCCTATGCTGCTAATAAATAAACCATCTATCTAACAATCCACAAACGTCAGATTTTGACGTATAAAAACGATCCCCGCACTGAAAGAATTTAAATATTTATAATGGCTGTAGACCCATACCATAGTTATTCAAATGAAACAGAAGGAGCTAACTAAGACACTTATGATTAAAACAACAATTGAAAAAACCCTTTGGTTTCCATGGTTTACGCAGATATACTTCGGGGTTGTAAGGGAAAATTCGAATCTTGTAATTAATGAATGCATGAATGAAAGAATGAATGAATGAATGAATGAATGAATAAATGAATGAATGAATGAATAAAAGATCAAATGAATGAATGAATAAATGAATTAATTAATTAATTAATAAACAAACAAGCGAATAAGTAAATGAATGAAGAAATTAACTAATGAATTCCTAATTGAATACATAAATAAATAAATAAATAAATAAATAATAATAATAATACAATAATAATAATAATAATAATAATAATAATAATAATAATAATAATAATAATAATAATAATAAAAATAATAATAATAATAATAATAATAATGAATGAATGAATGAATGGTCTTCAAGTTTTAAAGAAACAAAAATGTTTCTTCCCCACTCACTCGTAAAGTTTCAATATTGTGGGGAACATCCGTCATCAAGAGGTAGAGTGTTCGGCCTCAGGGCACGAGTTTTGAATCCTGTGTCTGGAGGGCAGTGTTGTCTCATTCATCTCACTATCCTCTGTCCCAGTTGAGCCTATATGTGCACAAAGGTGGCCTAAAACCACATTCATTTCATTTCATCTTACAAAAGCGTAAATATTTAGTGTGTCAGCTTTATCATACATTAGACGAAACCAGGACACATGAATAAGTAAGTAGGTAAGCAAAATATCTTTTTTACGTCATTTTTCGGCCAGTATGGCCATTTAAATGACAATTCAGACTAAAATAAAAATATGATATCTTGAACACATCACAACACATCATCTTGAAGAGTAAAAGTGATAAAGTAAAAAGTCCAAAATGATAACATTATGTCCGCACTAAGGTATTCAGATAAAAATGATTCATAATAACATGATCGTGCCTGTGGCACCTATATGTAACGAGTTTTGTATTGGATATACATTCTAAAAACCTTAGACAACGCCAGCGCCGATACACAATATAAATTAATACAAAAAATGTCAAAAATAATTATTTTTATGTAAATCGCAAAACGTGTTAGTGTCAAAATCAAATATATAACAGTAGAAACTAACAATGCCTGACATCACTTTTCAACAAAAACAACCATAGTTGTGCAAAAATTATTATGAATATAAAAAACAATAGACAGAGAAACCATTAAACAACAAAAGAACAAATTCTCAAAAATTAAAGACTTACAGTGCCCCCACAGTTGGCAATCAGGTCTGTGATATTGAAGAGCACCACAGAGCGATTGCAAACCGTGAGAACACCGTAAGTCACCACAGGCTAATTGTATGGCGATGGCTTCTCTCTGACATGCTGCATTATCTGCCAGGATGCCAAAGAAAAACCATTAAAACAATGAAATGAAAAACTAATTATATGGCAATGGTTTCTTTCGGACATCTCGTCCATCACCAGGATGCCAGAGAGAAACCATTTACAAAAACGAATACATACAATAGAAATATTTATGACAGTCCCGTATACTAATAGAACGTTAGACACACATCCACATACCGATTCAGATTATATTGAACATCACAAACCAATGACTATGCTCTGTATTTACCGCCAAACTGATTCTATATATAAATTAAAAAGTAATGCAAAATACTCTAGACCCATATGTAATAACGTGAGAATAACACAATATTAATAAAACGTTTGGGTGTGCTTGGCCTTCTATGAAGTTGCCCAGGGGGGACCACGCGGAGGTGACACCCATCCCCCCCCCCGACACATGAATAATGTAAGTTATAATTAATTATTATATGTTTAAAGAGAACACCAATCATTTGTTGATTTATACTTCTAATTGTGTGTTTTGTGAAAGGCATCAGAGAATGTCAACCTTCACATTGTTCTACTGTAAATGATGGTGGTCCCCAAACCACAGGCGGGTCTGTGTGACCCGAGCAGCCAAACAGACTAATGTAGATTTATGTGTCCTGTTCCTTTGTGTGATCACGTGACAGACGGTGACAACTAGCACGGGATGTTCTCTGATAAACTACGTCAGGGAGAAGAAGGTCACATAGGAAGTTAGGGTGTTCCGTCATAGCCAGCACGGGTGTCAAAAATAAAATCCAACAAGAGCCGAGAAGCGCTAGTGGATTGCCGAATGGCATTATTCAATCATAATAATGAGATATTATGAAACATTTCGCTGGGTAGTTCATTGGACGCGACCCTTTGCTTGGAAATGTTCTAGAATACCTAAGTCTAAGCAAAAAAAAAGATATAAAACCTATTTCTAAGTGAATGCACAGTACAGTAATGTATTTCTAAATAAGATAAAATAAACAACACTCTACATGTATCTTTTTGACAATCAATAATTTAAAATAGCCATATATTTGAAAGTGTAATTGTGATGTGTCGTGGGATTTGGGATGGACTTCATTAACGCAGAAGAAACAACAACAACAACAAGTAGCAGGTTGATGGAATGTATTCATTAAACAATACTGGTACTACAATAACTGGTTCTGTGATGCTGAGTTTCGCTGATTTTGCTGATTTATGCTGATTTATGCTGATTTATGCTGGTGAATCTATAATTATATACATATTGTTAGGCGATGACAAGTATGCTGGCTTATATTTTGAGGCCTACAGTAAGGGCAATACATTAAACAGGATTATAGCAATATATAATAATTAAAGCAATGTAACAAATATAACAACATAGATCTTTCAGGTTACAAAGGTTAAATAATATAAATAACTTTAGCCTGATTACAACTCTGAATAAGTAGTAAGTTTCGACAAGGCTTAAATATGCCCTATCACTTACGAATGTTGGCCCAATTATTCATGTAACATACACTGAATATTGGCTGCTAACACGTTATAATTCTGCATATCATTCCTGGGCTATGAATCTCCCGCTAGCTTGGGGTTCATCTAGGCCAAGTTCACTGGACGCTGCCAGGGCTTGATTGCCTCACGCCCATCTCTGTCGGAGCAAGGCCTCTTTAAAGTCAAAGACATCTTACTCTGACCAAGGCTAATCGTATCTGCGCTGGTCAAGCAGAAAAAGGTCAACGAATTCACCTGTCATGAGTAAACTAAATATCGGAAATTCCGTGACTGGAACAAATTACAAAATGCCTACTGGCAGTAACAGTAATATTGGAAATACTGGAGTAATTTTATTTTAAATGTGGTTGATAATTTTGGTCATGGAGCTTCAATTATTAATAATTATTTAAACCAACTCCTTTTCATGCATTTACAAGAGTTGTTGAAATTAAATTATTCAATGATATTAATTTAAATAATTTAATACTAAATTATTAAATTATTTTAAACAAATTTATTAAATATACACGTGATAACTTTTTGACGAGGTCATCGAGCTTAATAAATGCCATATTTACCATGTTTTCCCTCAGTTTGATTAGTTTTCTTAGTTAAATTCAGGCTTGTATGTATTAAAATGCCCTGTTATAACCCTTTGCGCCCTGAAAATAATATGTAGAACTCCTCCATGAGACTTACTCTCAGTTAGTGACCTTCTCAGCCACCAGAGGTCGTGCTGAGTGTGATAATGTACAAGATGCTCCCTATAAATAACTAATGCTCCCTGGTCTTAAAACCCATAAAGTCGTAGCCAGAGGTGAAATGAGGAGACAATAAACGTACAATTATCAGCGTCACATATGCTGTCTTATAATAGTTGGCTTCGTGACTTTAACTCTTGCAACGCTGAAATATATTGTATGACATGGAGAACATGGAGAAGTGGATTTTTAAATTTGAAATCAACATAAATGTGTTAGTTAATAGCTCTTTCCGCTTCATATGAATACCTATGTTATGGGTCTACGGCCAATGTAAATATGTATACTCTTTCCGTACGTTGATCAGCATAATAACTTCAATATCTGGCGTCTATAGAAGTCAGATGCTGACATCTAAAAACGGTCTCCGCACTGAAAGGATTAGGAGAAATCTAATCTGGCACAATAATGCCACAAGATAGCTAACACAAATGGCGTAATTTCACAGTAGTGCCACAAAATATATAATATAAGTGTTCAATGCCACACTAATGCCACAGTAATGCTTTAAAACAGTAGCCACCCCATCACTTTTGATTTCGGTTCACTTAGAGTGGTGAGACCTTATATGGCTGATATTCCTGCGAGTGAAGTAATTTTATGCTTCGTATTTGCCATGTTTACGTGGATGGCGGAGTATAGCGTAATATGAGATTAGAGAAGAGAATATGATGTAATAAGTTATATGACTATGTTGTGCATGTTATAGTGTAGCATTCACTGCTCATGTGAGGGTGTATTCTGCTGTTAGATTGTGGCTCACAGCCAGATATGTGAAGGCCTACTTCAGTTGTTTTAAGTGGTTGTTGTAAGTGAAATAAATAATCAGAACCTGGGAAGACCTTGAGATGACCTTGACTTGGCCGTTAGTTGACAGTATGTCATTGATCAGGCGTGTAGCGGTCATTGTGTGGTCACGGACTGTCTCACTTAATCGTCCCAGGGGATGTTTTACGTCCATGACACAAAACATTGCAATGATATGGGAACACGCATGCGTGCTCACACAGTGACGAGTTTAAATGGGCAAGTTCACAAAGTACGGATTCACTATAGTGCCATTCATTTCGGGTTGTCTGTAACCCCTTAATGCGCTAAATTAAACAATTGAAATTTCACCCACTTCAAAGGTGACAATTACCGGTATTCGTTTAATTTGCGACCAAACGTTCGCAAATCTCGATGTTTAAACATGCACTTCATTCCCAATAACAGTGCTTATAGGGTCAAGATGGTTGTTTTATGATTAATGTCTTGAATGAATGAATATTTGTCTTTCCCTCACGATGTAAAACTTCAAGTAAAAAGTTATAACATTTGTCAAATTTTAGGTCGATAATCAACTTAGTGCGATTTATAATTTTATACCAAGCACAAGTAAGTTTTTGAACAGTGTCACAGACTTGGTAGTTTTTGAGCAGTGTCACAGATTTAGTAGTTTTTGAGCACTGTCACAGACTAGGTAGTTTTTGAGCAGTGACACAGATTTCGTAGTTTTTGAGCAGTGTCACAGACTTGGTAGTGTTTGAGGAGTGTCACAAACTTGGTAGTTTTTGAGGAGAGTCACAAACTTGGTAGTTTTTGTGCAGTGTCACAGACTTGGTAGTTTTTGAGCAGTGTCACAGACTTGGTAGTTTTTAAGCAGTGTCACAGACTTGGTAGTTTTTCAGCAGTGTCACAGACTTGGTAGTTTTTGAGCCGCGTCACAGACTTGGTAGTTTTTGAGCAGTGTCACAGACTTGGTAGTTTTTGAGCAGTGTCACAGACTTGGTAGTTTTGAGCAGTGTCACAGACTTGGTTGGACGTCTGGTGTTTGCTTGTTTCTATGTCTGTGATCGACATGTCGCTCATATTATTTGTTTGTATAGGTAGTCAATTTAAATTGACTATGCTATTCTACATATGTATTCGAATATATAATAAGCTGTACCTGTCAAACATGCAATGTGAATGTCACCATGATTAAATACATTCAGGTAGTACGTCACAACTCCTCTATTTATATAGCTACACATTCCCCATGTTTGTCCTTCGTCTCTGTCTCTGTTATTATACACAGGGGAGACTCGGGAAAAACCAGCCACATGGGACACATATTGTCAGTAAAATCACCCGGAATACACATTGACTTCTCGCAAAACAAAACAGATATCATCCGTTTGATTAGGTGAGAATAAAGTTACAAAATTACACCGCCATGAACTCTAAGTACGCAAAACACATCACAGCTTTAGCAAAAATACAATACTATCCGTTAGGTTTGGTGAGAAGAAAGTTACCAGATTACACTGTTGTGAACTCTAAGTACTATAACACATTACAGCCTCAGTTGTGACATTGTGGGTCACGAGAAATATAATCCCATCAAACCCAGAACTGGACCTACACTGGTTTAATCCTGACAACGCTGAACATGTGTGTATAGCCATGAAGACCAAACGTGTTTTTTTTCAATTTGAAGTCATCATAAATGACTCCGGTTTATTTTAATACCTATGTTATGGGGCTACGGCCATACAATTTGTTTAATTATTGCTAGTGCGGGGACCGTCTTAAGACGTCAGATTCTGATGTCTTAAGACGGTCCCCGCACTGAAAGGGTTGATTCCGGTTCAAACATTTACTATTCTGTGAAACGCATTGACGTCACTCGGTGAAAACAAGATTACATAAGAACCCCCCCCCCATACTTCATTGTATTAGCCAGCTCGGTTGAAAGAAAGGAGGTCGAAGTCATTGAGTTTCACAGAATGAGTTTGATTCAGTGTTGGTGTTCATGTCACCCGTGGTCATTGCGAGGTGATTAATATATTAGGCTACAACTGAAATTAGATCATAATGTAAACGGCAAATTAATGTCAATATCAATGATAAATGTCTGGGAAGTTGCTCAGTATTACACCAACGTATGTCCAGTTCTAGACGTCAAAATCTGACTATATAGATCAGATATCGACGTCTCGAGTCGATCCCCGCACTAAAAGAGTACAATGGTCGTACAGACATAGCACATGTATTCGCATGAAGCGGAAAGAGCTAACTAAGACATTTATGATGATTTCAAAATAATAAAAAGCTCTTTAGTCTTCATTGCTTATACAAAAATATAACAGCATCCTAAGGGTTAAAATCACTAATAAAACTAGTATAAGACGGAGCATCTCGTACATTATCACACTCAGCACGACCTCTGGTGACTGAGAAGGTTACCACATGCACAGTTTCTAGACGGTGGCCGCCTATTCCAGAGCTCCACTTCTGAAGTTTGAACATTGAAATAACCTTGCCCATATCGACTATATTTATCCCTGGTATAGGCTTCACCCCCAATATACTATAGTTGCAGTCAACTACCACCAGCGTTTGGTGTTTTTCGCTGATTTCTCGGTCAATTCTTGATCACTTTCCATGATCTCTTCGCGTGTATTCCGCTGTCATATAACCATGACTGTGGAGCAAAGACGGTGCCTGAGACACCACACACAGTAAATTATTCACAACACTAATAATAATGAAAACTGTAAAGAACAACTGAAGGCGTCTCCTGAAGTGTTGTAAATTGGCAATCTCTCTCTGAATAGTGTGGGGACGGTCTTTATACGTCAGAGTCTGACATCAGACACCTCACATATTGTATATATTGCACTATATTATGTACACAGGCCGATGGGCCTATGCTGCTAATAAGTAAACCATCTATCTAACTATCCATGAACGTCAGATTCTGCCAGATAAAGACGATCCCCGCACTGAAAGAATTTTAATATTTTTAATGGCTGTGGACCCATAACATAGTTATTCAAATGGAGCAAAAAGAGCTAACGAAGACACATATGATTAAAACAACAATTAGAAAAAAAAACCTTTGGTTTCCATGGTTTATACAAAAATATTTCGGGGTTGTAAGGGGAAATTCAAATGTTTTTAGTGTGATGACCTAATTTGAAATTAATAGTTTTTGTGAAAATCTATATTTACTTAGATGATACAATCAGACAATCAGCACGTAGCTTTTGTTAGTCTTCACTGTTTTTTGGCGTGATCTGAACTATGAACTAAATGAGGTCACGACATCCGCCTGTGCACGCACCCACAACCTGATTGAGGAATATCCGGGACATAAAGGCAGATCGTGACGTCATATCCGTCCTTGCTGATAACCTCACACAACGCCATGTGACAATGTATCAATCAGATGGCTAACAGTCAAGAGACGTTCACCAAATGTTGGACTGATGCTGGTACACCGTCGGCGACGTTGGACCGACTTTAAATCATCTTATTAGTGAGTGAATATCTACTTCGCTTTCTGCATAATCAGGCCAAATCACGACAGAAGGAAGCCCGAAGTCGGGACTATGACCTACTCTTATCTATTACCTCTTATCGAATGATAGCGCACAGTACCATAGACAGAACTGCACACCTCATACCTTTGAATAGCTTTGAATACTTTGTATATATGCACAACCTCAATAAAAATCCATCCGACAGGATTCGAACCCAGTACCTCTGAGTTCTGAGTCACAGCTAGATCCAATGAGCCATCCGGACTGGCAAATGATTAAATATCTGTGTGATGCATAGAGAGAACAACCTCTGTCATTTTATTGCTGGTTCACTGTCTGTGACGTTGTTCAGCATTAGGCCAGTATTGGGCGGACGTCTAGTAGCCGTGTCGTCCTCTCTGAGGGCGTGGATTGATGTATTTGCTTTATTCGAAAAATTCAACATGGCGGTGACTGAGAGCGATCCCAACCCCAAGGTCCGAAAAATGTCAAAAACTTTTTAAAGATTGTGCGACCTCTGAGCTGAGTATGCGGGCAGGGAAAGGGAATGTTACTGGAAAAGTCCAACAATTTCTAGCCTGCTAATGACGACAATAGTCGATTTTAATATATTTTATTAGCCGATTAATTCACTGTTATTGGGATATTTAAATGACTGTTTAATCATCAAGATTTGTAAATATTTGGTCTCACATTAAGCAAATATGAGAAATTTTCAGCCACTTCAGATTATGGATCGCGGCAGTGAGACACAACCGAAAGTTGTTGAAAATTTAATTTAATTTGTTTAGCAGAATAAGGGCTTAGCAGAATAACTGACTCTGTGTGGGATACAAAGTATAAAGTATGTAATCGCTGCCATTCGTAAATCTGTGCCCCAAAAACAGTGCGCGGACGATCAATTGCGCAATGAATTACTGCGTCATTGTTTGGTCAATGATTTTATTTTATGATGAAAGATTTCTATCTGATCGCAATCATGCCCTAACATAGGGATTTAAACGCAAATCTGTATCGGTGAATTTATCAAGAAAGATTTATGATCGAATAAGTGACCTGCTTGCATCCAGACACCAAACAAAATTATAATGAGTGTGTTAAACCTTCAGAACACCTATTTTATCTATATCGAGGGTGGGCGGACAGACAGGCAGGCTAGCAGGCAAGGAGCATGCAGGCAGGCAGGCAGGCATGCAAGCAGACTACCCGTACATAGCTAGCTCTATCCACCAATGCCCGTCGTCTGGCTATTCCTAATTGGTCAGCTCTGGCACCGTTCTTCCTTGTGTTTTTATCCATCTCACCCGGAATGGTCAACATTTTGAATTAGACCTGTAGCACACGTTGTGCTTGCTAAATTATTTAGTACATTGTAGTCACCGAACATAGTCAATCTTTAAAAAACACTCACATTTTGCCTTAAACATCAGTGTCATTGTTTGCTGTTATGTGTTTTACCCTCACACTACCGCATATGATTTGGAGCACTTCAGGTTTTTGTCATAAATCATCTAATAAACTACTATTCTGCGCGAAAAATACACCATCAACTATATATATATGAAAATTGTCCCCTTGGATATGAAAGGGTGTATCTGCTAATTTGTGTCAGATACACCCTTTCATATCCGTGGCTGACAAAAGTGGCACCAATCAAGGACGAATGCCGAGCAGAAAAGGACAGGGTCACCGAATGAGAAAACAAGGTTCATACATATGAAATCAGAGAAAAACACAGCACACAGAGCGTCATATATAGGCGGATAGAGATGTATACGTCTCACAGTGAAAACCACTACACAGAGTGTCACATGGAGGGATATCGATATAAATCTCATAGCGAGAACCGGAGTGTGATATGGAATGATATATACCTCATAATGACATCCACTGCATGGGGTGTGAGAAGAACATCAAATGGTTTATGTTGGAAAAACTATATATGAGATCAATATTGACGTCGTCGTAGACAAAATAGTTAAATCACCAAGTGTTCATCCGTTAGTCTGAGTGGGAGAGATGTAGGTTTCTCCTCCTCATTCCTGTGTCAGTCCTATTTGTGGTTGCCACGGATATAAATGTTGCCATGACACCATGTAATAAGTGCTGCTTCCACAATAGATTTCCACCGCGCCAAGCCGCATTGCCAGAAAAAAAATCGCTGTCTACCTGCCGTCCAGAAACATGTGAATGCCAAATCCACAAGGGTTGTGGGATGTGCGGTCTCTCTCCGATCCCTACCATTTGGAGAATTGCCATGGTTACATCGCCTCAGTCGCTCATAGCAACTGTACCTGTATTAACCTTTATGAGCTAAGAACGACCACAATGTTTTTTAATCCGTTTTATCAGAAGGTCAAGTTATACGAGATTTGTATCTCAAATTAAACAAATATGAGTAATTAATTATAACACTTGAAGTCCTGGGTGAAAATTTAAAACAGGTGATAGGTAAAGGGGTTATTCTCAACAGTAGAGCTCAAAGGGTTTAACTGTTCCTTGCATTTCACCTTTAACCCTGTGAAGCTGAATACTTTGTGTATTAATACTTGTCGTAAATTAAAACTGAAATTGCTAACGCAATTTCTAGCTTCAAGTAACTAAAAATATAACTAATTAAAAAAATAGAGATCCCGAGAATTACATGATGAACTGAAGACGTTACATTATTTTTCAATTTTAGTAGTATTTAAATTGGTTTGAAACTCACTTGAAACCGTATAATTATTATATGGGGTCCTAGCAGCACAAGGGTTAATTAAATGTGTAAGCATTTATTTAACTCTCGGTCTAAAGTCAATCTCCGCACTGTAATTTTTTTATAAAATTATAATGGCCGTAGACCCAGAACATAAGTATTCAAATAAGTTAAAGAGAGGTAACTATAAGACATGTATGATGATTTCAAATTAAAAATGAATCATTACTTGGTCTCTTAGTTTATATACAAATATGTCAACGCTTTACCCCTTTAACCGACAAATTATTCAATTTGATTTTTCACCCACTTGAAGTTGTGTCTCGTTGACGCGATCCACAACTTCAAGTGAGTGAAAATTATTCAGATTTGACAAAATGGAGGTCAATTATTTTTAAATATTGCTGGTTGATGTCACATTTTATCTTTAACATTTTTAAAAACGTGGCACTTTTTGTGCTAGAACCCGAATATTCGCGGCACCGGCTGTTAAAGGGTTAAGGGTTAAATTTAGGTTTATGACAATAAAACTAAAGGAGATTGAATGGTGCATTTTTCAGCTGAGAATTAAGTGATTGGAGCAGACGCTGACGTCATGACACAGACATCTACACTGCCATCGACACAGACGTAGTGACAGATTTTAGCCGACTCTGCTTCCCTTGATAATCACTGACTTCAGATCATGTGACATCTGACCTTTCATCCGACCTACACCATACCATAACATGCTCAATTATCGCCCGCCCATCGGAAACAGTCAAAGAGCCTCAGGACGAGATTTAGACGTGAAAAGACGAGAAGACACACAGTGACGTCATAATATGTGGGTGGTGATAGGCTGGTTGTCACAAAGTCATTTCGCTAATGCTGACCTCTGAAGGTCAAATCTCAGAGGCGGACGTCCTCACAAATCCCCAGACGTGTATGATCTTGTCATGTATGAAAAAAACATCTTCCCGGCAGCAAGTCTTAATACAGCGAGGCCGTCAAACCAAGCGACCTCAGGAGTAGCCAGCCTTGTGGAGGAAGATGGATAAAGCGGAAAACAGGTTTGCAACGGTTAATATCAACATCCAGTAAACATAACACATTTGTAACACATTTATAAAATGGCGGCCCAACGTCTATGACGTTGGGCCGGCGTTGTCTAAATGTTAAACACATGTTTTGTGTTTACTGGGATCTAGTGTTCCTACATAGGATAGTTTAACCTTTAACTCTTCAACCACCGGTGCCGCGTATATTCGGGTTTTTATTTTTTAATAGCATATTAAGTACCACCATTTTAAACATGTTAAAGATAAAATGTGACAATAATCAGCAATATTTGAAAACAGTTGACCCTCATTTTTTCAAATTTAAATAATTTTCACTCACTTGAAGTTGAGGAAATTGACAAACGCCCCTCGGTAAATCTATTAATGTCATCCATTTCAGAGTCCATTATGGCAGTGTACAAAGGATATTGGAATATGAGTTTTCACGTTGTTTCCACATTGACATTAATGGGTATGCGATGCCAACAGGTAATACTTGGTAGTGCATGTACTCCTCAAAATCCCTGCCTCAACTGCCTCGGGGGTGGGGGGGGGGGGTAATTTAAGTCCACTATAGGCGTTGTCGACGATTAAAGGGTTAAGTGTAACAGGGCTCTAATATGTCACACCATGTAGATTTACACTTCATTTACTGAAAATGTCATGCTTGTTTTTGTAAAAGATAATGGCAACTGTCGATCCGAATGCTAATCTCTGGGAGTGTGGTGAATATGTTCAAAGAAGTTCAAAGGTGAAACATCTAGGATTTGTCTGGGAGTTGGAGCTCCATATATGTCGGCCTCAATCCAAGTTTTATCAATATCATTGGAATTTGATAAATTTCAAATAACATACAAGGCACAACTTACCTTAGTGGCTCATTCTGTCCTGATACAGGTTATGGGTTCAAATAATGTATCGAAAGGAATGTTCTTATTGATGTATGGCTATGTAGTTCTTTAAAAATCTGTTTAGATGGGCTATAAGGGGTTATGCCTCCTGTCACAACGCTTACACAAAGTGCAGATGGTAGAGGTGAAACACCATTCCCTAATTTAGCACAATTTTAACATGTTTAAGCGACCGCAGTAAGTATGCTACAAACACGCATGGGGGCCATGCTGGGGTGATACACTGGAATGTTTTTTGGGATCGTCAAACCTGTTAGTTGGTACAACGATAATGTATTGCATCAACATCCATAATGATTATTGTTGTGTTTACATACACAGATGTTTGAAAATAAGGGATAGCAAGCCAAGCCTAGTATTCATACAATGGCAATATGTGTACCCATTGATAATTGCGAATTCAGGAGTTCCATTAACTTTGAAATATTTATCTCGTGTAGTGTGATGATCTGTATATGATTTGTAAACTTTAGGATTTGAGCGGAGCTTTCGTTGAATAAATGATAACGTATTTTGTGAACACTTTCCATTTTAAGTAATAACTTTCCATTGGAATAATAAGAAGAAGAATATTAATAAAGTTAGTAAAGCGCGCAAATCTAGTCTAAGTGACGATGTGATAAGTGGGTACATATTTAGCACATTACATTGACTACAAAGGGCAATAGCGGCTCGTCTGATGTGTGTCTTGTATATATTTTGTTAATATTTTTTTCTAGTTTGTATTGGAGAGCTACTTGACTTGAATTATTGGGCTAGTCGTACTCGGGTAATTAAAAAATACACATGCTTACGTGTACAATACAAAGCAACACCGTACTGAATCATGAATGTTTTGCTGATATAAAATATACCTTGGCTAAGCCAATTGAGTTTTCACAGTAATCAGTCCGAAATTATGAGGTGAGGTAACTGTTTGCTACGACACAGAATTTTTTTATTGTATCTGTGAGTCACACTGATCATTTTGATATGTCACATGACATGGTTGATCAATGATTGATAAAAAACAATTTTTTGGGGGAATGCCCCCGGACCCCTCCCCCCCCCCCGTTTGGCACACCATTTTTCTGACACTTCGGTTGTAAGCCATTGTCCACACTGATCATTTTGATGTGCTACATGACATGGTTCATCAAATGTATAACACAATTATAATTTAAGAATGGCGCTGAATTGGTACTTTACATGTCATCATAAAAAAATGCGAAAAAAATTGGCAAAAATATCTTTAAGAAATTGGCACCCAAATTTTTATTTTTCAGTAGCTCTGTCTGAGTGAGAAAAATGATGGTGCCACAAATTACCATTATGTGCAAAAATGAAGACATATGCCCCTGTACTATCTTGTGGAATACTCAAGAATAATACCTCGGACAGCTCAAAAAGGACTTAACGTTTAAATGGTCAACACACACTCCATTCTCTCATTACTAATCACCGACAGTTATTCCGTGATATGGCGCTAGTCATGCTGTTCGTGGAGGATTATAAGAGAGTTTGGGTGGGGGTCACGATGACAAGGGGACTGCCAGGTAGACTGTGGACGAAAATAATCAGACGTCTCAATAAAAATAAACTGAATCGCTGCTAATTCCCCTCTGGCTTTAATCCTGAGTCGATGCAAGTAATCATTCCCCTCCCTATTCATCAACCCTTTCCATTCTAGGGACTCATTCAAAATAACCTCTTTGTCTTTACAAAACAGTGATAACCCTTGAAGCACTGAAACATTTTATATAGACCAAGATACCTTTTTTTAATATGAAGTCATCATAATTATGGTGGTTTTAGGGATGATAATGTCGCATTGCGTGGTATGAGATGATCAGCTGACGTAAGGCGGAGGCAGATGTTATACCTAAGTTTCTTCATCGCTTATCAGACATTAAATGAAAAGAGACATAACACATTGTACTATAAATCATAGTTCATAAAAAGTGTACTTTCATGATATTATAATTATTTATTTTAATTATACAAATTATGATACATAATAAAACTTTTAATTTTGAAATGCAACAGATGACGAAAGTGTTATTAAATCAAATTATTTACAGCGTTCCAAAAAAATCTAAATCAAAATGCATTTGCAATAAATGTTCAGCCATTTTCAAATTATTGAGATTTCACCAAAGTGTCTATTTTAAAATAAATTTAATTTAATACAAAACTCAAGTACCCAATGGAGAACGATAAGTCTCTAATAAGAGACAGTATGTGATTATATATTGTGCGACAAGCTGTATATATTGAGGGCTGAGGCGACTCTGAGACTGCTCTACAAATAATATACAGTTAATAAGTTTACACTCGAAGCGCTGACACGTTTCATAGAAATCGAAAGAAACGAGTTCTTACTCAATTTGAAATCTTCATACATGTCTTAGTTAGCTCTCTCTGCTTTATTTGAATTTCTATGTTATGGGAAAACGGCCAATATAGATATTTTACTCTTTCAGTGTGAGTATCGACTTCAGACGCCAACATAATTGTGGCGTCTGAAGTCATTTCCTGCACTAGAGGGGTTAATATTATTTCCATGTATGCGAATGTGTTGTTTCAGCCGTCGTCATTGTCTGGTCTTGCTTTCTACCAAAAACGAGATACCATTGTCTCTCACTTTTTATAACGTTATCAAGACAAAACAAAACAAGACAAGACAAGACATGACAAGACAAGACAAGACAAGACAAGACAAGACAAGACAAGACAAGACAAGACAAGACAAGACAAGACAAGACGTTGGGTTCAAAAAGAACATGCTTATTTGCCATTAGAACACTCTATTACATTATTTTCTTTGTTTGACCACTACTTCCTCTGCCGGGAATGGAGAGTTATGTTTTTGTTGATCAAGTACAAACCAATTATCATGGTATGCCTATGGTGTTATAATTTTTCAGGTGCGGCGGAGCTCTTAATTATCATAGATCCTCATTATGGTCGGGTGTGTTTTATCTCAGTTTAAACCCTCGGAGCTCTACATTTTTAGCTTTGGAAGCTAAGAATGTAGAACTTCTTGAGTTTACAGAATGTCCCCGACGATATACTTATACATTATTGCAACTGTTAGTATAAATATATATGTTTAATATTTCAACTATGAAAATCATCCTATCTAGATTCATTTAATGATATATAATAACACTTATACACTTACACATTTTCCACGTGGTGATAGATAATTATTTTCCGATTAATAACTTTTGTAAAGCACAGTAACCCAGAAGACATCTACTCAATGTTGGATTAATGTTGGTCCACCATCTACGACGCTGGCTCAACATTGGGTCGATGTCTCTTATTTGCCTGGAATCGTTCATAGATTTATAAATAAATGGCATATCAGATACAATAACTGTGTCGCACATCCACAACACACGTTGCTAATGGCGTCACGACATCGTCTCGTTCTGCCAATACCTCTGATCGCCATGGCAGATTGTGAAGGTGTGATAGACCTTTTCCCCAGCAAACACAAAATATTTGTATAGCGTTTATACAATGTAGGGCCAACGTCGTAAACGCTGGGTCGACGTTGTATACATGTTGTACACTTGTTTTGTGTTTGCTGGATTATTGTTGTGCAATGTTATCATATATATTTCACATTGTAATGTTGTAGTATAGGCGTCTAGATAAAATATATCAAACAAAAATTGTGGATAAATCGGCGGATAAATCGTTCTGAAATTAAATTAAAATGAAAAGCTGTTTAAATTACATCTTGTTTTGAGTAATGATTAATGTCAGAGTTGTTTTATGATTGTTCTCTTTTTAATATACTAAAGGTCATATTTTCAATTGTCCATTGTGCTTTCATGTGATACATATATTTGTAAATTACTCTATCATTGACGAATTATTCTTCATGAGTAATAAAATAATACCTTGGTAGCATGTGTCACAAAATTAAAAAATTACTGTGTATATTTTCAATATAGCATTTCACTTCGATACAATTATCGGGCAATTCGATCTCCATGTTTTACGGATGCTGAGCCAGAGCTTTAGAAGAGAGCGTTAATGCCTGAGTCACAAATCACCCTGGCCGCCGGACGATGCGCCGATTTCCATGCAATTTGAAAACGTGTGGGTGAAGCATCGGATTATTAAACGGTTGGTAATCTGGTTGGCATCAGCTAGACTTCCCCATATTGGAAATTACCAAAACAAGTTTAAGATGCTCAATATGTGAAATAAACGGAATTGACGACGAAATACACCCACTGCTTCGCTGTGAGGAAAAGTTACTCAATTAATAATAATGACATTGTAACATTATTGCATGTTTTCAACTGGAAAGTCAAATAACATAAAATAAAATAACAAAATAAAATAATAATACCCGTCAAGTTAGGCCTACTTCCATTAGATAATTGTAAAGGCTTCAATTGATTCAATTTATTTTTGTGTCACATGTGTACTGTATTTTGTAGTACACATACACCTTATCTCTCTACAACACCCTCAATATTGTTACAAAGATGGTATATATAACAACGTGACTAAATTAAACTGAATTGATTTAAACAGTTTCGCTAGTCTCAGTCATGAATTCTAGATAAGAATGAATGTTTCCTCACGTTCCTCTCTCAGTAACAAGTTATGGGGAAATTGTGATGTAAAATTGGATCACGATTACTACAGGTTGTCTGTTTTCATCCAGATTAGTAATATGATGTGACACCAAGGGCAGCACCGCTCCAATAATCTCTGTGATTGGTGGAGACAGTCCGCAATATCAGTGACGTTTTCACAGCGTGAGGCTCATCCCAAGCACGATACGTTAGCCCAGCAAACACGGGGCATTCATCCAAAGCTGTTTCAATTCTGGCACACCGTCTTCGACGCTGGCCTAACATTGAAACAGCATCGGGTGAATGCCCAGTTTTTGCTGGGAGAACAGTGGTGGAAAAATATTAGATCATCGTCGCAGACGTTGGGTTAGTCTTAACCCAACATCTAGTCAACGTATGATATTTGCTTGGCATATTATTCAACCCACCTAACAAAACACCTTAAAACAATGCTGGTTTAATGTTGGACCAGCGTCTGTGACGTTGACCCATAATTAAACCAGCATTGTATCAACATATTTTATCAACGTGCTGTGTTTGAAGGGATGTGGTGCCTTAATCTCATCCAGGGCCATCATGTGTGAGTACTTGGCACATAAGGCGAATTTACTTGGAATGAAAAAAGCTTGATGCGCCTCAATGGCAGCTCAGCTGTATATCTCCCAGGAGACTGGAATCTGAATGATAACAGGCCTTGCTAAGTTACTCTCGATGTTCAGCGCTCTGAACAGCCTCCGACTGGATACATGCGCTATATAAGATTTCATTCATTCATTCATTCATTCATTCATTCATTCATTCATTCATTCATTCATTAAGGGTCATTAATCTCATTCAGGGCCGAGCTCAATTTCAGGCGTAATAAAAATAAGGTCTACATATAAGTAAAAAATAAATAAAAAATAAGGTGTTATAAATCAGGTTTTCGGGCGCAATTCATAATATATACTATATATAATATATACTATATATAATATATATACTATGGCGCAATTCATTCTTATCAAATTCCAAAGAAGAGTCGAGGGAAATGAGCATGGTCGTCATCAGGGAGCCGGGACGCAGAGGAGCTAGGGCGGAAAAGCCAGATCGAAGAAATGTATTTACAGGGTGGTAATAAGTTGTTAGATATAGTGTATCTGTTCGCTGATACCGCTTTGACATATAGAGAGATATAAATGTTCAGCGATTTGACAAATTATCACTTGAATGTAATGTTTACTGGTCATAGAAAACAGATAGATCTCATCTACTTCGTGAATGGGAGTAAAAACTAGATAGCGACGTCAAAAGCATCGACAAATCATCGATGAATCATCTGTTAACCATTTAATCCTTAAAGCTCTTAATTTTTTTTTGCATAAACCATGTAGGCCAAAGTGTTTTTTCAATTTGAAATAATCATATATGTCATAGACAGCTCTTTCCACTTCATTTGAATACCTATGTTATGGTCTACGGCCATGATAAATAGTTTACTCATTCAGTGCGAAAACCGTCTTCCCAGCAAACACGAGACGTTGAGTCAATGTTGTTTTAATGTTGGTCCATCGTCTTCGACGCTGGCCCAACAATAAAACAACATTGACGTCTAATGCTTGCTGCGTTTATACTACATAATCTGACGTCTATAGACGTCAGATTCGGACGTATGAAGTCGGTCCCCGTACTGAAAGGGTCAATCTCCCAATCTCATAGGGACCCTGTGGTGCCGCGGAGAGGTGGGCGGTGATGCGGCTGACAACAAGCGATCTGTGGATTCCTGCGCGTGTGTGAGTGATATGGTTCTTACTGCGCGCAACTATATAACACCCTGTTTAACCTTTTAGCTGCCGAGGAAGTGAATTAATATTTTTACCAAACTTAAAATGTTAATTATGGCAGCCGATATTTATCATTACCTTAATAAATCAAGACTTGAATGAGTTATAATTTCCAGTAGAGGTGTTAGATATAATTTTATTCTATTCCAGACGATTTCAAGTCAATTTATTTAATTGCAGTAAAATCATGCTAATTTTAATAAGTGGTTTTGAATTAATTTAACAAGATTATGTTTGGACAAGATACATTCTAACCACTGTACATTTGCTTTATCATTATAATTGAATTTTACAGCGTCCTAATATGCAGGTACTGTATCATCTTAGCCACGTTCAGAAGTAAATTGCTCCGCATTTCACACCTGAACTAAAAAAATGACCCAAATTCATCAAATACCCAAGGAAATCATCTGAATTCACACAAAATCCAGGTATAGTATATCGAATTAAGCACATCGAGAACATCCTTATTTTGATTTATTTTTCCACTTTACTGATATTATATGCCATGCGCTGTACTATGGTATAAGGGAATCTTAAGAAGTGATATCAAATCTAGGTAGTATACATCTTTACCCACTTGAAGTTGTGTCTCGCTACTGCGACAAACAACTTAAAGTGAGTGAAAATTACTCACATTTGATGGATTTGAGACCAAACATTTGCAAATATTGGGTATCGAATGTAACCGTCAGAATCGGACGTCTGTAGACGTCAAATTCTGACGTCTACATTCGATACCCGCACTGCAAGAGTAAAAATATTTCTAATTGCTATAGAACCATAACATAGGTATTCAAATGAAGCGTAAAGAGCTAAATGAGACATTTATGATGATTTCGAATTGAATAAACCCTTTGGTTTCCATGGTTTATACAAAATCAATTCAATCGCTTTAAATGTGTTAATTAGCTTTTTCCAATTCATTTGAATAACTATGTTAAGGGTCTACGACCATTAGCAATATTTTTACTCTTACAGTGGGACTGTGCGAGGATTGACTTTAGTTGTCGAAATCTGTCGTCTATAGACGTCAGATTCTGACAACTAAAGTCGATCCTCGCGCTGCAAGGGTTGAAAACAAATGAAGTGGGGTAAGCATTAGGAGGTGGGTGAAATTTTGTAGTATAAATTTTCGTTCTCAAAACCTTAGGTTGTAGAAAATGGAGTAATTCTTCAGAGATTCAAAACGATGTTTGATGCATCGTGAGGGTTTAAAGGGTTACGGATCAGGACGTTGTGTGGAATCTGGTAGTATACTACCATATCATCTCTAATCCACCCACCAGTGCCCCATAACGCCCATCTACTACTTCTTACACTTTGCTGTCGTTACTTCTGATTAAGACGTTATATTGAATCTGGTAGTATACTACCATATCATCTCTAATCCATCCACCAGTGCCCCATAACGCCCATCTACTGCCTCTTACACTTTGATGTCGTTACTTCTGATTAAGACGTTATATTGAATCTGGTAGTATACTACCATATCATCTCTAATCCATCCACCAGTGCCCCATAACGCCCATCTACTGCCTCTTACACTTTGATGTCGTTACTTCTGATTAAGACGTTATATTGAATCTGGTAGTATACTACCATATCATCTCTAATCCATCCACCAGTGCCCCATAACGCCCATCTACTGCCTCTTACACTTTGATGTCGTTACTTCTGATTAAGACGTTATATTGAATCTGGTAGTATACTACCATATCATCTCTAATCCATCCACCAGTGCCCCATAACGCCCATCTGCTGCCTCTTACACTTTGATGTCGTTACTTCTGATTAAGACGTTATATTGAATCTGGTAGTATACTACCATATCATCTCTACTCACCAGCGCCCCATAACGCCCATCTACTACTTCTTACACTTTGATGTCGTCACTTCCTCTCTACATGATGGCATACAGCACATGTGCATGACCTCTGGTAGTGACCTTGATGTTCCATTACAAATATACATTAATTTCAATCAAAATGCAGACACAGATCATGTAGCTGTCTACAAACGAAATCTGTGAAAAAAAAACACAGCGGGAATTAATGATTAATCTTAACCTAGTATCAACATAGTTGGAAAAATTGCACGTCTACCCAGGTAATAGAAAAACATATAATGATCAAAACTTTTGATAAATATTTTCTTGTCAGGCTGTTTGATGGATATATGATACACGTCGACTGATATTAGACTAGTTTCCACGATGTGTTACAATGCTGTCAGCGGAAAAGTATTATGTCGTTTTAGCGATTTTTTTTATCTTGGGACTATTTGCTAAACGTTAATTTAGAATACAAAAAAACAGTTGTCTTCAAAAATACAAATATTTTCTCTGAGACCTTTGTCATGTCAACTGTAAGTCAATATTAACGCATCATTATTACTATTTATGATTATTTTAAAGTAGCGCTAATGACAGTTTTCGTTAAAATCGTGAAATAATTTTCCTGAGCTTCGCAAATTAAAACTGATTGAAAGCATATAAAATGTAGGCAATTAGATTTGTTTTACCTCTGTTACAATTCACCCAATAATCTGTCCCTTTAACCCTTAAAGGGCTGATTTTTTATATATATAGCATTGCGACCAAAGAGGGTTTTTTCAATTTAATCATCAGAAATGTCTTAGTAAGATCTTTCTGATTCATTTGAATACCTAAGTGATGGGTCTGCGGCCATTATACATATTTTACAATTTCAGTGCGGGGATCGACTTTAGACGTCAGAATCTGACGTCTAATCTGACGTCTAATGTCGATCCCAACACTGAAAATGGTGAATATGTGTTTACATAATGTTCATTGACACCAAATAAGCTAGTCTAACTTCACTACAACATTACGGTATCATGTATATATTACAATCTCTGGTTGGAATCTGATCATGCTTGTTTTTTCATCACAACAGTGTCAGTGTTGCCTTTTCCCCCACCCATGGTTCACTGAATGAATGTCAATGTCATCAATCTCACTAGAACATCACCAATACGGCCATGTGAATGCAAAGAGTACTAACTGCTTAGTTTTCAAGTAATTAGTTACTGTGTTTGTCTTTAGGGGACACTGTGAGAACAAACAGCAGTAACCTGGTAACTGCTTACGGGTCCAGTAATCAGCTGTTGGCCTTTGCATTGCTGTTATTGTTGATGAGGATGGATTATCTTCTTCACTAATTCATTTTTTCCACAGATTTATGATCCTAATCCATGTGGCTTTGTTTTAAGATCAATCATACTGGTGCTGACATTCCCTCCCAGTCAATCACACTATGAGGGTGTAGAAAAAGCGACGTACTTGTGGCTTGATTAATTATAAACTATGAAATATTCTCAAGCCATCCACATCGTTTCTTAGTGGGGGCCCTGGTGTAATTCGCCCCCCCCCCCGTTCTGGCATTCGTGTTTGAAAGAAACAGACGTTTCTTCACCGCTCACTCGTAAGATTCATTTTTGGCGGACTGTAAGGTAGCGTGCTCGGCCTCAGACGGCCAGAGCCTGAATTTTGCATGTTGTGTCTGAAGGGCAGTGTCATCTCATTCATTTAATCATCCTCATGATGTTCTCTTGTGCCACATCAGCTTATATGTGCACACAGGTGGCCTAAAACCAATTCATTTATTCATTCATTGCACATCGCTTCTCTACAAAATGTAAATCAAGTGTTAACCCATTACCGCCAAGCTGTTAAATTTGAATTTTCACCCACTTGAAGTTGTGTCTCGCTGACGCGATCCTCAACTTCAAGTGAGTGAAAATTATACAAATTTGACAAAAATGGAGGTCAACTCTTTTCAAATATTGCTAGTTGATTTTATCTTTAACATATTTAAAATGTGGTACCTAATGTGCTAATAAAATAAAATAAAAACACGAATTTATGCGGCACCGGCGGTTAAAGTGTTAAATTTACACTGCACAAAAAGATGCCAGTCGTATAAATTATTGCAAATGATTGCGTTTTTTCAACTTTTCGAAATTATTTGATGAATGAGCGTGCTTGAATTAACCGTAATTGGCATGTTAAGCACGCCATGGTGTTTTTAAATGCTTATAACTTTAAGTTATATCTCACCAACAAGAACAAGACATAAACCGACATTGCGACTGTGTGTAACCCTCACAACTCTGACATAATTTTTATGTCAACCAAGAGACCAAAGGGTTTTTTTGGATTTGAAATCAGCATAAATGTGATGGGATCCAGTGCTGGGACCGACTTCAGACGTCAGAATCTGACGTCTAGGGACGTCAGATTCAGACGACTTAAGTCGGTTCCGCTGAAATGATTACCAATATATGTAATATATGTAATATATGTGACTATGTCGTGACTCAAAGCCTGTTTCATTTTTATCTTTTTGAAAAAAAAGTACATTTTGATATAAAAAGTATATTAGCTTAATATATGGTACCTCACAAATAAACCCACCTTATGAATTACTTGACCATTTCATTTCCCAATGTAACATACGTTATTCACCATAATTTTAAAACTACTACATATTATAGCTGAATTTTTTGCATGTAGGCTCATATAATTATATCTTTGTCATTTTATCGTTACGTTTGATGCCAATGAAATGGTTAGATGTATCGTGTTGGTGATAAATCCCTCAATGGAGACATCATGTAGTTTACACCCTGCTTCAGTTCACAGAGAACCATTCATCATTTCTACATATAGAGCCCTCCTGCAATTATACAGGACTACACAGCAAACACGACACGTTGACCCAATGCTGGGATAATGTTGGCCTAGCGTCGTGGACGGTGGGCCAACATTAGCCCAACATTGGGTCAACGTGTCGTGTTTGCCGGGCAGCTGGTTACGTTAACCCTTCTCCTTAACCCTTATAAATTTATTGAAATTCTCACCAACTTGAAGTAGTCTCTCGCTACCGATCCACAACTTCAAGTGGCTGAAAATTACTCATATTTGTTCAATTAGAGCACAAATATTTGATAATCTTTTTTTAGACACATATTTCATTCACAATAACAGTGATTTGGTAAACTAATGAAATAGATCGAAAACTACAATAGTCCTGATCAGGAGGATAAATGTTAAGTATATAAAGCTCGAAGAGTTCCGAGGGTTTTAACTAACCTGAAACATATCCGACCATAATGAGGATCCCTCATAAGCAACAGCTCGGTTAAACCTGACTGATTATAATACCATATTACCTACCATGATAATTATTATGTACTTGGTCAACAATAACTCTTCATTCCCGGCTTAGAATGTAGTGGTCGGACAAAGAAAATAATGTAGTGGTGTGTTTAGGAGCAAACAACTACAGTGTTTGCCCCTGCTCCTCAGCATAGTGTTTGTTGACATTACAAATCACAACTTCAGTCTATGCTCAATTAATATTCCCAAAATCTGAAAGGCAAGGCATGAAACGCGCCAAAACATAACGATACGTCATCTTCTTGTAGGTGGTTGTTATATAGATTGATTGATTGATGGTTGGGTAATTGTTTCATTAATTAATAGAAACTTTCATTAATTGGTTGATTAATTGATTGATTATTTGATTGATTGACTGATTAATTGATTTTTCTATTGATTAACTGCTTAATGATTGATTGATTGATTCATTATTTGATTGATTGATTGATTGATTGATTGATTGATTGATTGATTGATTGATTGATTGATTGATTGATTGATTGATTGATTGATTGATTGATTGATTGATTGATTGATTGATTGATTGATTGATGGATTGATGGATTGATGGATTGATGGATTGATTGATTGATTGAGTATGAGTGAGTGAGTGACTGAGTGGAATAGAAGAACATTTGATGCCCGAGGAAGAGGCTTATTTTACTCAATGAAACCAAACAATAGCTGTAATATTTATTTGCTATGGTATATTTAGTTTCATCTTCAATCTGGTGAGTGGAAGTTACAGATTTTGATAGATTTGGGAATTATCAGACGTTAATCTCTTACATTTAAGAAAATATATAGCGTTAATCGCAAAGTACATGTCGTAAATGTCGTACCCGCCGTTTTGCGGCATGTCCTACAAGACGACACTAAGCTCTCCTAAGCCGGGCTTTGAGCAGACGTCGACATCCGTGAAATGACCTTGTCCGATTCGGACCATCCCTGGTGAAGTGACGTCACTACATCTAAGTCTCTTTTCCTCACGTCTAAATCTCGTCTTCAGGCTCTCAACCTGTTTCCGGAGAGTGGGCGATAATTCAGTATGTCACGGTATGGTGTAGGTGGATGGTAAATGACGGCATCACGTTAACTCACTGATTATCACAGAAATCTGTGTCAGATACAAACTTTCACCCGATGTTACACGACGGACTAACATTAACACAAACAGCGCTGGAGTATTTTTGTATAAACCATGGAGAACAAATGGTTATTTTCAATTAGAAATCACCATAACTGTCTTGGTTAGCTCTTTGTGCATCATTTGGATACGTATGTTATGGTTCTAAGGACATTAGAAATATTTTAATTTTTTTCAGTGCGGGATCGTCTTTATACGTCAGAATTTGACGTCTACAGACGTCAGATTCGGAGGTATAAAGTCAGTCCCCGCACTGAAAGGGTTGCCTTAACTTTGGGAGCGTAACGTCCCAGAAAAAAAAACGTTCTCCCAATTTTGGATTAATGTTGGGCCAACACACACAATACAATACATGTTTGTCCATATGCTACATGTAGAAGTCAGTGGCCCAGCGTTGTGCTGGTGCTGATGCGACACGTTATTCAGACGGTTCATAATAGGTTGTTTTTATGGGATGTGTCCCAGTAGTGTTTGAGTATGGTATATAGTGTTGTCGGTTAGTTTTTTGATTAGTTAAGTAGCGACTTTATTGTTTGAGTGATTGTGTGTGGGGAGTAAACTACAAACACATTTCATATTTCCATTATGTTACAAAGTCGGGATGGGGAAGTTTTTAATACTCCCTCCTGTCTCGATGAACAAAAAACCCATTCTGGTTCCAATGTTACTTCCATATGAGTACACTGTGATTAAGTTGATTTATCCAGCTGTGTATTTGCTATGCATTTAAAACTGGAATAGCAAAAATTGCCTGTAAAAACATACGGTTTCATGCGTGTATCAAGTGAAACAAAATAGTACTGACAGATTGATAGATTGTTAATTTTTATAAATAAACATATTTTTCATAATTTCTAATTCACGTTATTACGGACTACGATTGTGTTGCCTGCTTGAATTGTGCATCGTTTCTGTCGAAAAGAATTGGTAGTTGTCATTACAGCAGAAATGTGCTGGTAAAACTACTGATACCGATGGAATGTACTTTATAACAGCAGGTTGGTGTCAAATTAACAGTATAGTTAATCTATGTGGATATAAAAAAGTAACAGCAACGTTACACAGCGTAAGAGGATGACGTATCGTTATGTTTTGGCGCGCTTCGGAGCTCTGTATTTAATTATACAATAGAAGCGGTTATAACTGGCTCTTACTCACTAAATGGATAACGTCAGTGTAGAGGTCTTGTCAGGTTAACAGGTTAAGCTCGGAAGTGTGTGGGTGAGTCAAGCCCCAACTCTGCTTTTCTTGTGTGAGTTTTTTTTGTTTTAGTGTTTTTTATGTACATGTTTCCAAAAAATGGATAGGGGGTGAGTTGGCTAGATCAGGCCACTCTGAGTTTTCTCTGATTTTTAAATTGTTTTTACCTCGAAAAGACCCCTTGTATATGTGTTCATTTTCATAATCAACACAAAACGATACTGACCATGTAGCATCTTGTTAGTATGGTTAATATGAAAATTGTGCACCTAAGAAAATTGTAGTTACGAGAATTGCTCTTACTACACGAGTTTCGCATGCGCAGGGGCGGAAGCATGCAGGAAATTCCTGTGTGAATTAAGGGGACATGACAGTGATCGCTGAAGGCTTATATCATTTATTATTCCGTATCCTGTGGGAAGAAAAAATATGGCTTCAATGTGGCGCGAAATCCGTGTCCACTTAGCATGTAGGTGTAATAATCCCTCACATGGTATTTATTCACATCTGGGAGTTATATGATGGGTTTGTTAATACAGGTTTGTCGGCCAAAATCTATCATTAACTCTTACAGCGCGGGGACCGACTTTAGTCGACAGAATCTGACGTCCAAAAACGTCAGATTCTGACGTCTAAAGTCGATCCCCACACTCTAAGAATCTCAATATTTGTAATAGCGGTAGACCCATAACATATGTATTCAAATGAATCAGAAGGATCTAACTACGACATTTATGATGATTTCAACTTGAAAAAACCCTTCGATTTCCATGGTTAATGCAAATTACTTCAGGGTTTTAAGGGTTACTGGCATCGGCTGCCCCTGAGCGATGTCTCACACGTGTACATGTTATTTCCACCGTCCATGAATTTGAAAACATGTCCCAGGATACTATGTCTGAAGCACAGTATGTTCTACTATGTCAATTAATGTGTTGTATATGGATGGCTTGATTTGAGCTGCGGGTGTTGGTGGATAGGTTCCACCAACAAAATTTGTATTACCATTTGCTGTTGAATATATTATTATAATCTTGTCTTTGGTAATAATAAATGACTATAACATTCTCTTAGTAAAATGAGCACGCAGTACAACTGGGTGCAGTAGAAAAGTCAAACGTCAGACCAAACCTAAATTCTGCACTATCTATTTGTCGTCTCACCGAACATCAGTGCGTTATTCTCAAATAACAAAAACAAAGATTATTTTATAATAAATAGATATGATATGGAATTTCAGTGTCACAAAATGTCACATTGGAAGTCAGCGCGTAGGCCCCTTTTGTCTCAAAAGGTCACGTGGATATTCCTTACTTATGTGTCGGTTTTATGTCTGCACCTGAGGTTAGAAAAAGCTCTGCATAATAGTAGTTATTCTGATTGTCAACTTTCTTGTCAGTGGTATTATAAAACCCTCTCTATTGCGTTAAGACTCACGGCAAGTAATATTTAATTATTATTTTTTCTAACGGACATCTGTGAATTTCCATGTGATATGTCTGTTAAGTCATTTAGTAAAACGTATTTATCTATATACCCACTACATAATTACACTTTGATGGTTTAAATAAGCCATCAAAACAAACAGACACTTCAGGAATTTAAATAGCAAAGTAATGTTGGTACAACCAGTAAACCTTCGGCCTCGATCTTTTCACAATTAAGAATACTGGAGCTGTATCCTATACATAACATATACGAACACTGTTTACTTTTGATATAGGCAGTTACTGTTGCACGATATTGTTTTACTTGAAATATTTTCATGCAAACCTTCAAGAGAAAAGTTTTTTTTATTTACTTTAAAGCATCATAAATGTCTTGACTAGCTCCTTCTGATTTATGTGAATAACTATGTTGTGGGACTACGGTCATTATTAATATTTATTTCTTTCAGTGCGCGGAGACACTTCAGATTTCAGAATCTGACGTCTATGGACGTCCGATTCTGACGACTAATGTCGATCCCCGCGCAGATAGGGTTGACCCAGTAAGTACAAAACATTTGTATAACATTTATGTAACGTCGGCCCAACGTCTACGACGTTGGACCAACATTGTATAAATGTTATTCAAATGTTTTGTGTTTGCTGGGAAGCCACCATGTACGACGTTGGACCAGCATTGAGTCAACGTCCCAACTTTGCCACAGCTTCATGGCTTCTACATCTTATGTATATTTTTCAAGTTTATCTGTCGATGTTTGTGGGCTGTGATGAAATGTCAAGGCTGAGACCAATTGATTAATTTATATAATGTTGAAAACAATACTAGCCTAAATGTTACGGCCATAGTTCAGATGTGACAGTTATCAACATTATAAAACACAGGAACGCTTTAAACTCTCCTGCTTAAAGAATACAATTCATTGAATTAATCATCACAGTGAGTGAGTGAATGAGTCGGTTATGCTCCCCACAATTTTAATTTTTATGAGTGAGCGGGGATGTAACATTTTGCTTCTTTGAAACTTGAATTCTAGAGTGGGGTTAGAACCCGCAATCTCCTACTTTCCAGGCAGGCAGCTTTCACACCACTGCACCAGGGCCCCCACCCACGTGAACGTGACATGATAATAAATAATTGTGTATCTAATCTTGTCAGAATAGCCGATCAATAATTCTGAACTATGAAGCTCCACGAAATCATAGAGCTGTAATTTTGTCAATAAGCGACTGAATATTATAATTGTCTTCTATTATATAAGGGAAGAAACTTTTCAACTTAATTTGAAAAAAGTAACACATTGCGTGAGTAAGCGAATATTTTCAGGGATCAAAGCTGTGGTCAATAATCTCCCAATCATATTATTCTTGACATTGAGTTTTTCCGAGTAATGTTTATATTAAAACTATCTAGGTGAAAATAAATGTTACGAGTAATTAAATCAAGATGAAAATGGACGGCGCAGCCAATCAATGCAGTGATATGAACAGAACATATAAGTTACAGTCGTTTGTAACGAGTAGATTTCTAAATTGATCATTGTCTATAATGTGGTATCATGTGTTTATTCACATAATATTCTTTGACGCAAAACTGGATATAAATATAGTAGTATTTTGTATTGTTCAACTGCATGTACATATAACCATACCATGACAATATTATATTAGTAAGAACAAGATAACGTGTCACACACAATATGTTCGCTCCTCTAGATGCGTGTGGCAGCCATCATCATCACGTCACCCCGTATCCCGTTTAACCGGCCAGTTGATTCGCGACGCTGGGCCAGCATTAACCCAACATTGGTTCAACGTCTTGTGTCTACCGGAAGCGATTCGGTTTGCTAATTACATTTTGAATGTTCTTTGTCTAATCTCTGTGTGAAGGCTGATTGAGAATTTAATCAATGCCCACTAAATTTGCACAGTGAATTTAGCATGGATTGTTTCTAAGGGTGAACAAACTTTAGTCCGCCGTGTAGACAATAAATACACACAATGTGCAATATAATACACAAATACAATGATTTGGCAATTTATTATGTTCTGCATTACATTGATCGTATTTTAAGAATGAAAGAAGTAGAGCTCACTGTAAGACTACAACCTAAAGAAAATTTGCAAATAAATTAGTACCAAATAAACGTTGCCTGAAAATGATGCTTCAATCTACTTTGTATTTTGCCAGTGAATAACAAAATAAGAATAAACATCATTTTTTTAGATGGTAGACGGTTAAAACGAATTATTATATGAATTTAATTCAAAAATACATATCGATCAAGTTGTCAGGTAAACTTGTGAAAGTTACTTAGTTTTATCTCGACTCCTGACAGACACAATATTGTATGTGAAATTTGATGACTGTTGAGACGTCGCTTTAGAATTAGGTCACGATGACTTCAGCTTGACAGCTCCTCTCTAGGTTAGTAATATGATGTTCTGTAATAGCCAGCACAACGTAAGGCGAGGCTTAGTTAAGCAGAGGAGAACAAAACAAAAAAAAGCAAAACAGGACAGAACACAGCAAAATATAAAAAATAGTAATAACAGGACAGAGCAAATAAAATAGCAGAACAGAACATAACCGACACAAAATAACTAATATTAGTAATGCAGAGCAGATGAGAAGAATGCTGAGCACAGCATGAGCCGTGCAGAGCCGAACTGAGCAGTGTAGAGCAGATCAGAACAGAACAGGCCAACACAAAAATGTCGAATCTACACAGAAAGAAAAGAGCTTAAACAACACATATAACAAGAACAGATTGTAGCAAATAATCGAGTGGAACAGTGTCAAAAATAAAATGGAACAAGAGCCGAAAAGCGCTAGTGGATTGTCGAATGGCATTATTCAATTCTAATAATGAAATATTATAAATCATTTCGTTGGGTAGTTTACTGGACGCGAGCCTTTGCTTCGACATGTTCTAGGATACCTAAGTCTAAGTAAAAAGATAAGCTAATTTCACAGTATTTCCAAATAAGGTAAAATAAAAAACACTCTACATATAATTTTTTGACTATCAATAATTTAAAATAGCCATATATTTGAAAGTATAATATTGCAAATACTGGAGTATGTGGCTGATAATTTTGGTCATGGAGCCTAAATTAATAAAAATTATAAAATAAATAAATAAACGCTTTGATGATTTAAACCAACTCCTTTTGAAACATTTACAAGAATTGTTGAAATTAAATAATCCAATGTTATTAATCTAAATAACTTAATATTAAATTATTAAAAACAAAATACATACATATACATGTGATAACTTTTTGATCAGCTTAATAAGCACCCTTTCTCTCTTTTTCTATCAGTTTGATTTTGTGTTCTTTGTTAAATTCAGGCTTGGAGGTATACAAATGTCCTGTTATAATCCTTTGCGCCCTAAATATAATATGTAGAGCTCCTCCATGAGATTTACTGCCAATTAGCGACCTTCTCAGCCACATGAAGTCATGCTCAGTGTGATGCTGTACGATATGCCCCCTCTAAATAACTAATGCTCCCTGGTGTTGGCACACATATAGACGTAGGCAGAGCTGAAATGAGCAGACGTTAAACGTACAACTCTCAGCGGCACATATTCTGTCTTGTATTAGTTGGCCTCGTGATTTTAACCCTTGAAACGCTGAAATATATTGTATAAGTCATGGAGAACATGGAGAAGTGTTTTTTTTTAATTTGAAGTCAACATAAATGGCTTTGTCAGATCTTTCCGCTTCATATGAATACCTATGTTACGGGTCTACGGCCATCGTAAATATCTGTATTCTTTAAGTATGGTGATCAACTTGATACTCAAACTCTGACGTCTATTGACTAGATGTTAGGTCCCTTCATGCCACAAGAGATTTAATACAAGTGCGAAATGCTACAAGGATGTGACAGAAACCACAAAAGATTTAATACAAGGGCGCAATGCAACAATAATACCACCAGATAGCTAATACAAGAGGTTTATGCCACAATAATGCCACAAGATAGCTAATACAATGGTGTAATGCCACAATAATGCCACAAGATAGCTAATACAAGTGTTCTATGCCACAATAATGCTATAAAATAGGAAATACAGGGGTGTAATACTACAATAATGCCAGACGATAGCTAATACAAGTGTTCTATGCCACAATAATGCCACAAGATATCTAATACAAGTGTTTTATGCCACAATAATGCCACAAGTGAGCTAATACAATGGTGTAATGCCACAATAATGCCACACTATGGCAGATACAAGTGTTCTATGCCACAACAATGCTATAAGAGACTTAAAACAAGGGTGTAATGCCAAAATAATGCACACATTGTGCCATAAGAGACGTAATAGAAAGATATATTGCCACATATCATACACATAGTTGCAATATTCCTGTATTTTTCTGTATTTTACCGAAAGCGGATTCTTCAGACAGTAGCCACCCTCACCTCCCCCATTTGATTTTGGCTCATTTATGGTGGTGAGACCTTATATGGCTGATAAGCCTAATAGTTTGCTATAAAGTTTATTTCATGCTTCATATTTACCATGTTTACGTGGATGGTGGTGCATAGTGTAATATTTGATTAGAGAGGAGAATGTTACCATGTTAACGTGGATGGTGGGGTACAGTGTAATACGAGATTAGCGAGGAGAATATGATGTAATAAGTTATATGAGTATGTTGTGCAATACATGCTGTTCCCATGTCATATTGTGCAGCATTCATTGCTCATGTGAGGGTGTATTATGTTGTTAGATTGTGGCTCACAACCAGATATGTTTAGGCCTACTTTAGTTGTTATAAGTGGTTGCTATAGGCGACATAAATAATTAGAAAATAACCTGGGAAGACCTTGAGATGACCTTGACTTGACCGTTAGTGGTCAGTGTATCATTGACCAGGCGTGTAGCGGTCATTGTGTGGTCACGGCCTGTCTCACTTAATCGTCCCAGGGAAGTTTTACGTCCATGACACAAAACATGGCAATGATATGGGTACACGCATGCGTGCTCACACGGTGCCTGTTCCAAATGGGCAAGTTCACAAAGTGCCGGATTCATTAGTGCCATTAAGTTCGGGTTGTCCGGTTAAACCCTTAATGCGCTAAATTAAACAATTTTAATTTGTAATAACTTCAAAGGTGACAATTACCGTTATTCGTTTAATTTGAGACCAAACGTTTCCAAATCTCGATGTTTAAACATTCACTACATTCCCCATAACAGTGCTTGTAGGAACAACAAGGTTGTTTTATGATTAATGTCATGAATGAATGAATGACTAATTTGTTCTCCTCTCACGTTGTAAAACTTCAAGTTAAAATTTATAACACTTGTCAAAATTTAGGTCAATAATCAACTTAGTGCGATTTAAAATGTTATACCAAACACAATTGGGCATTAAGCAGTGTCACAGACTTTGTAGTTTTTTAGCAGTTTCACAGACTTGGTAGTTGTTGAGCAGTGTCACAGACTTGGTAGTTATTGAGCAGTGTCACAGCCTTGGTAGTTTTTCAGCAATGTCAGAGATTTGATAGTTTTTGAGCAGTGTCACAGACTAGGTAGTTTTGAGCAGTGTCACAGACTTGGTAGTTTTTGAGCAGTGTCACAGACTTGGTAGTTTTTGAGCAGTGTCATAGATTTGGTAGTTTATAAGCAGTGTCACAGACTAGGTAGTTTTGAGCAGTGTCACAGATTTGGTATTTTTTGAGCAGTGTCACAGATTTAGTAGTTTTTGAGCAGTGTCACATAATTGGTTTGACGTCTGGTGCTTGCTTGGTTTCTATGGCTGTGATCGATATGTCGCGCATATTATTTGTTTGTATTGTAGGGATTTTAGTATAGGTAGTCAATTTAAATTGACTATGCTATACTACATATGTATTCAAATATAAGCTTTAAATGTCAAACGTGAAATATCAAAGCAACAATGATTAAATACATTTAGATATTATTCCTCTATTTATATAGCTACACATTCACCATGTTTGTCCTTCGCCTCTGTCTCTGTTATTATGCACAGGGGAGACTCGGACAAAACTAGCCACATGGGACACAGACTGTCCCGCAGCACTAATTATGACGTTTGTCAGTAAAACACCTGGAATACACATTGACCTCTCGCAAAACAAAACAATTATCATCGGTTTGATTAAGTGAGAATAACGTTACAAAATTACACCGTTATGAACTCTAAGTACGCAAAACTCATCACAGCTTTAGCAAAAATACAATACCATCCGTTAGATTTGGTGACAATAAAGTTACAAGATCACACTGTTGTGAACTCTTAGTACAAAAACGCATTACAGCGTCTGCTGTGACATTGTGGGCGACGAGTAACTCAATACCGTCAAACTCCAGTACTGGACCTAGCTGGTTCAATCCTTACAACGTTTAAACATGTGTGTATAACCATGGAGACCAAGCGTGTTTTTTTTCAATTTGAAATCATTCTAAATGTCTGTATAGTTAGCTCTTTCTGGTTCAGTTGAATACCTATGATATGGGGCTACAACCAATTTGTTTAATTATTTTTATCGCGGGGATCGTCTTCAGACGTCAGAATCTGACGTCTAAACACTGTCCCCGCGCTAAAAGTGTTGATTCCGGTTCAGACATTTACCACGAGGTTGATTCAGTGTTGGTGTTCATGTCACCCGTGGTCATTGCGAGGTGATTAATATAATAGGCTACAACTGAAATTAGATCATAATGTAAACGGCAAATTAATGTTAACATAAAATTAATGGTAAATGTCTGGGAGGCTGGCCAGTATTACACCAACGTATGTCCAGTTCTAGCCGTCAAAATCTGACGTCTATAGACGTCAGATATTGACGTCTCGAGTCGATCCCCGCACTAAAATAGTACAATGGTCCTAAAAAACATAGCACATGTATTCAAATGAAGCGGAAAGAGCTAACTAAGACATTTATGATGATTTTAAAATAAAAAACACTTTAGTCTTTATAGCTTATACAAAATCATAACAGGTTAAAATAGCGAATAAAACTAATACAAGACGGTATCTCTGCCGCTGATAATACGCTTAACGTCTGCTCATTTCAGCTCTGGCTGCGTCTATATGTGTGATAAGACCAGGGAGCATTAGTTATTTAGAGGGAGCATCTCGTACAGTATGACACTCAGCACAACCTCTGGTGACTGAGAAGGTCACCCCATGCACACCCGCACTGAATCAGTTTCTAGACGGTGGCCGCCTATACCAGAGCTACAGTTCTGAAGTTTGAACATTGAAATAACTTTACCCATATCGACTATATTTATCCCTGGTATAGACATCACCCCCAATATGCTCTAGTTGCAATCATCTTCCACCAGCGTTTGGTGTTTTTCGCTGATTTCTTGGTCAATTCTTGATCAATTTTCATGAAATGTTCCAACTCTCTTTGCGAGTATTCTGGTGTCATATAACTATGACTGTGGAGCAAAGACGGTGCCTGAGCCACCACACACAGTTCATTATTCACAACACTAATAATAATGAAAACTGTAAAGAACAACTGAAGGCATCTCTTCCTAAAATGTTGATACTTGGCCTGCTAACAATCTCTCCCTGGATAGTCCCAAATCTGCCAAGCGCAAAAATTAAGATCACACATTATAACGTCAAGTTTGACTGAAGTTGGCAACATTAAATCCGGAATCACACAATACTCAGTAAATAGAAGTGATAAAAATGGATTATTACATCTACACATTAAGCAAGAGCTATTAATTTCATTGGAGATTAATTATTGGGCCAAGGAATGTGTTGCAAATGAATATGAAGCCAACAAATGAATGCCCTATCAAACCAGAATGAGGCTGAAGGCATACTTAGATCGCAATACATGCATACCTCTATTGAAGTATGCACATCAAATGAAGTTCTTCGCTCTGTGGTCGTACTCGACTTGATAAGTCGGAAGCTTCGTGAATCACCACCGTTCGGGGTAACAATCACAAAAGCTGTCAAACCCGAACCGAAATATAATATTGACCCTTTCTGTGCGGGGACCGTCTTCATACGTCAGAATCTGACGTCACACACCGCACATATTGCATATATTGCACTATATTATTGACACAGGCCGATGGGCCTATGCTGCTAATAAATAAACCATCTATCTAACAATCCACAAACGTCAGATTTTGACGTATAAAAACGATCCCCGCACTGAAAGAATTTAAATATTTCTAATGGCTGTAGACCCATACCATAGTTATTCAAATGAAACAGAAGGAGCTAACTAAGACACTTATGATTAAAACAACAATTGAAAAAACCCTTTGGTTTCCATGGTTTACGCAGATATACTTCGGGGTTGTAAGGGAAAATTCGAATCTTGTAATTAATGAATGCATGAATGAAAGAATGAATGAATGAATGAATGAATGAATGAATAAATGAATGAATGAATGAATAAAAGATCAAATGAATGAATGAATAAATGAATGAATTAATTAATTAATAAACAAACAAGCGAATAAGTAAATGAATGAAGAAATTAACTAATGAATTCCTAATTGAATACATAAATAAATAAATAAATAAATAATAATAATAATACAATAATAATAATAATAATGATAATAATAATAAAAATAAAAATAATAATAATAATAATAATAATAATAATAATAATAATAATAATAATAATAATAATAATAATAATAATAATAATAATAATAATAATAATAATAATAATAATAATAATAATAATAATAATAATAACAAAATAAATCAAATAGAAAAAATAAAAAAATGAATGAATGAATGAATGAATGAATGAATGAATGAATGAATGAATGAAGGAATGAATGAATGAATGAATGGTCTTCAAGTTTTAAAGAAACAAAAATGTTTCTTCCCCACTCACTCGTAAAGTTTCAATATTGTGGGGAACATCCGTCATCAAGAGGTAGAGTGTTCGGCCTCACACACCAGGGCACGAGTTTTGAATCCTGTGTCTGGAGGGAAGTGTTGTCTCATTCATCTCACTATCCTCTGTCCCAGTTGAGCCTATATGTGCACAAAGGTGGCCTAAAACCACATTCATTTCATTTCATCTTACAAAAGCGTAAATATTTAGTGTGTCAGCTTTATCATACATTAGACAAAACCAGGACACATGAATAAGTAAGTAGGTAAGCAAAATATCTTTTTCACGTCATTTTTCGGCCAGTATGGCCATTTAAATGACAATTCAGACTAAAATAATAATATGATATCTTGAACACATCACAACACATCATCTCGAAGAGTAAAAGTGATAAAGTAAAAAGTCCAAAATTTTAACATTATGTCCGCACTAAGGCATTCAGATAAAAATGATTCATGATAACATGATCGTGCCTGTGGCACCTATATGTAACGAGTTTTGTATTGGATATACATTCTAAAAACCTTAGACAACGCCAGCGCCGATACACAATATAAATTAATACAAAAAATGACAAAAATATTTATTTTTATGTAAATCGCAAAACGTGTTAGTGTCAAAATCAAATATATAACAGTAGAAACTAACAATGCCTGACATCACTTTTCAACAAAAACAACCATAGTTGTGCAAAAATTATTATGAATATAAAAAACAATAGACAGAGAAACCATTAAACAACAAAAGAACAAATTCTCAAAAATTAAAGACTTACAGTGCCCCCACAGTTGGCAATCAGGTCTGTGATATTGAAGAGCACCACAGAGCGATTGCAAACCGTGAGAACACCGTAAGTCACCACAGGCTAATTGTATGGCGATGGCTTCTCTCTGACATGCTGCATTATCTGCCAGGATGCCAAAGAAAAACCATTAAAACAATGAAATGAAAAACTAATAATATGGCGATGGCTTCTTTCGGACATCTCGTCCATCACCAGGATGCCAGAGAGAAAAAAATTACAAAAACGAATACATACAATAGAAATATTTATGACAGTCCCGTATACTAATAGAACGTTAGACACACATCCACATACCGATTCAGATTATATTGAACATCACAAACCAATGACTATGCTCTGTATTTACCGCCAAACTGATTCTATATAGATTAAAAAGTAATGCAAAATACTCTAGACCCATATGTAATAACGTGAGAATAACACAATATTAATAAAACGTTTGGGTGTGCTTGGCCTTCTATGAAGTTGCCACACATTATAACGTCAAGTTTGACTGAAGTTGGCAACATTAAATCCGGAATCACACAATACTCAGTAAATAGAAGTGATAAAAATGGATTATTACATCTACACATTAAGCAAGAGCTATTAATTTCATTGGAGATTAATTATTGGGCCAAGGAATGTGTTGCAAATGAATATGAAGCCAACAAATGAATGCCCTATCAAACCAGAATGAGGCTGAAGGCATACTTAGATCGCAATACATGCATACCTCTATTGAAGTATGCACATCAAATGAAGTTCTTCGCTCTGTGGTCGTACTCGACTTGATAAGTCGGAAGCTTCGTGAATCACCACCGTTCGGGGTAACAATCACAAAAGCTGTCAAACCCGAACCGAAATATAATATTGACCCTTTCTGTGCGGGGACCGTCTTCATACGTCAGAATCTGACGTCACACACCGCACATATTGCATATATTGCACTATATTATTGACACAGGCCGATGGGCCTATGCTGCTAATAAATAAACCATCTATCTAACAATCCACAAACGTCAGATTTTGACGTATAGAAACGATCCCCGCACTGAAAGAATTTAAATATTTCTAATGGCTGTAGACCCATACCATAGTTATTCAAATGAAACAGAAGGAGCTAACTAAGACACTTATGATTAAAACAACAATTGAAAAAACCCTTTGGTTTCCATGGTTTACGCAGATATACTTCGGGGTTGTAAGGGAAAATTCGAATCTTGTAATTAATGAATGCATGAATGAAAGAATGAATGAATGAATGAATGAATGAATAAATGAATGAATGAATGAATAAAAGATCAAATGAATGAATGAATAAATGAATGAATTAATTAATTAATAAACAAACAAGCGAATAAGTAAATGAATGAAGAAATTAACTAATGAATTCCTAATTGAATACATAAATAAATAAATAAATAAATAATAATAATAATACAATAATAATAATAATAATGATAATAATAATAAAAATAATAATAATAATAATAATAATAATAATAATAATAATAATAATAATAATAATAATAATAATAATAATAATAATAATAATAATAATAATAATAATAATAATAATAATAATAATAATAACAAAATAAATCAAATAGAAAAAATAAAAAAATGAATGAATGAATGAATGAATGAATGAATGAAGGAATGAAGGAATGAATGAATGGTCTTCAAGTTTTAAAGAAACAAAAATGTTTCTTCCCCACTCACTCGTAAAGTTTCAATATTGTGGGGAACATCCGTCATCAAGAGGTAGAGTGTTCGGCCTCACACACCAGGGCACGAGTTTTGAATCCTGTGTCTGGAGGGAAGTGTTGTCTCATTCATCTCACTATCCTCTGTCCCAGTTGAGCCTATATGTGCACAAAGGTGGCCTTAAACCACATTCATTTCATTTCATCTTACAAAAGCGTAAATATTTAGTGTGTCAGCTTTATCATACATTAGACAAAACCAGGACACATGAATAAGTAAGTAGGTAAGCAAAATATCTTTTTCACGTCATTTTTCGGCCAGTATGGCCATTTAAATGACAATTCAGACTAAAATAATAATATGATATCTTGAACACATCACAACACATCATCTCGAAGAGTAAAAGTGATAAAGTAAAAAGTCCAAAATGATAACATTATGTCCGCACTAAGGCATTCAGATAAAAATGATTCATGATAACATGATCGTGCCTGTGGCACCTATATGTAACGAGTTTTGTATTGGATATACATTCTAAAAACCTTAGACAACGCCAGCGCCGATACACAATATAAATTAATACAAAAAATGACAAAAATATTTATTTTTATGTAAATCGCAAAACGTGTTAGTGTCAAAATCAAATATATAACAGTAGAAACTAACAATGCCTGACATCACTTTTCAGCAAAAACAACCATAGTTGTGCAAAAATTATTATGAATATAAAAAACAATAGACAGAGAAGCCATTAAACAACAAAAGAACAAATTCTCAAAAATTAAAGACTTACAGTGCCCCCACAGTTGGCAATCAGGTCTGTGATATTGAAGAGCACCACAGAGCGATTGCAAACCGTGAGAACACCGTAAGTCACCACAGGCTAATTGTATGGCGATGGCTTCTCTCTGACATGCTGCATTATCTGCCAGGATGCCAAAGAAAAACCATTAAAACAATGAAATGAAAAACTAATTATATGGCGATGGTTTCTTTCGGACATCTCGTCCATCACCAGGATGCCAGAGAGAAACCATTTACAAAAACGAATACATACAATAGAAATATTTATGACAGTCCCGTATACTAATAGAACGTTAGACACACATCCACATACCGATTCAGATTATATTGAACATCACAAACCAATGACTATGCTCTGTATTTACCGCCAAACTGATTCTATATAGATTAAAAAGTAATGCAAAATACTCTAGACCCATATGTAATAACGTGAGAATAACACAATATTAATAAAACGTTTGGGTGTGCTTGGCCTTCTATGAAGTTGCCCAGGGGGGACCACGCGGAGGTGACACCCACCCCCCCCCCCCGACACATGAGTAATGTAAGTTATAATTAATTATTATATGTTTAAAGAGAACACCAATCATTTGTTGATTTATACTTCTAATTGTGTGTTTTGTGAAAGGCATCAGAGAATGTCAACCTTCACATTGTTCTACTTTAAATGATGGTGGTCCCCAAACCACAGGCGTGCCTGTGTGACCCGCGCAGACAAACAGACTAATGTGGATTGATGTGTCCTGTTCCTTTGTGTGATCACGTGACAGACGGTGACAACTAGCACTGGATACTCTCTGATAAACTACGTCAGGGAGAAGAAGGTCACACAGCAGTAGTGTGGAGAAAAAACCCAAGAAAAGTACACTGAAAAGAAGAGATATAGCAAGAGCAGATCGTAGCAAATAAGTGAGTGGAACAATGTCCATAATGAAATCGAACAAGAGCCGAAAAGCGCTAGTGAATTGTCGAATGGCATTATCCAATTCTAATAATGAAATATTATAAATCATTTCGCTGGGTAGTTCATTGGACGAGACCCTTTGCGTCGACATGTTCTAGGATATCTTAGCCTAAATAAAAAGAGATAAGCTCATTTCTAAGTAATTGCATAGTACAGTAATGTATTTCCAAATAAGGTAAAATAAACAGCACTCTACATATACCTTTTTGACTATCAATAATTTCAAATAGCCATATATTTGAAAGTATAATATTTTTATGTGGCTGATAATTTCAGTCATGAAGCCTAAATTATTAAAAATTATTAAATTATTAAAGAAACGCTTTGATGATTTAAACCAACTCCTTTTGAAACATTTACAAGAATTGTTGAAATTAAATAATTCAATGGTAAATAATTTAATAATAAATTATTAAATTATTAAAAACAAAATACATACATATACATGTGATAACTATTTGACCAGCTTAATAAGCACCCTTTTTCTCTTTTTTTTCTCTCAGTTTGATTTGTGTTCTTTGTTAAATCCAGTCTTGGAGTTATACAAATGTCCTGTTATAACCCTTTGCGCCCTGAATATAATATGTAGAGCTCCTCCATGAGATTTACTGCCAATTAGCGACCTTCTCAGTCACCAGAGGTCATGCTCAGTGTGATGCTGTACGATATGCTCCCTCTAAATAACTAATGCTCCCTGGTGTTGGCACACATATAGACGTGACCAGAGCTGAAATGAGCAGACATTAAACGTACAATTCTCAGCGTCACATATGCTGTCTTGTATTAGTTGGCTTTGTGATTTTAACCCTTGCAACGCATAAATATAGTGTATAAGTCATGGAGAACATGGAAAAGTGTTTTTTTAAATTTGAAGTCAACATAAATGGCTCTGTCAGATCTTTCCGCTTCATATGAATACCTATGTTATGTGTCTGCGGCCATCGTAAATATCTGTATTCTTTGAGTATGGTGATCAACTTGATACTCAATCTCTGAAAAAGGGCGCAATGCAACAATAATACCACCAGATAGCTAATACAAGAGGTTTATGCCACAATAATGCCACAAGATAGCTAATACAATGGTGTACTGCCACAATAATGCACACATTGTGCCATAAGAGACGTAATACAAAGATATAATGCCACATATCATACACATAGTTACAATATTCCTGTATTTTTCTGTATTTACCAAAAGCGGATTCTTCAGACAGTAGCCACCCTCACCTCCCCCATTTGATTTTGGCTCATTTAGGGTGGTGAGACCTTATATGGCTGATAAGCCTAATAGTTTGCTATAAAGTTTATTTCATGCTTCATATTTACCATGTTTACGTGGATGGTGGGGCATAGTGTAATATGTGATTAGAGAGGAGAATGTTACCATGTTTACGTGGATGGTGGGGCATAGTGTAATATGTGAGTAGAGAGGAGAATGTTACCATGTTCACGTGGATGGTGGGGCATGGTGTAATATGTGATTAGAGAGGAGAATGTTACCATGTTTACGTGGATGGTGGGGCATAGTGTAATATGTGATTAGAGAGGAGAATGTTACCATGTTTACGTGGATGGTGGGGCATAGTGTAATAAGTTATTAGAGAGGAGAATGTTACCATGTTTACGTGGATGGTGGGGCATAGTGTAATAAGTTATTAGAGAGGAGAATGTTACCATGTTTACGTAGATGGTGGGGCATAGTGTAATATGTGATTAGAGAGGAGAATGTTACCATGTTTACGTGGATGGTGGGGCATAGTGTAATATGTGATAAGAGAGGAGAATGTTACCATGTTTACGTGGATGGTGGGGCATAGTGTAATATGTGATTAGAGAGGAGAATGTTACCATGTCTACGTGGATGGTGGGGCATAGTGTAATATGTGATAAGAGAGGAGAATGTTACCATGTTTACGTGGATGGTGGGGCATAGTGTAATAAGTTATTAGAGAGGAGAATGTTACCATGTTTACGTGGATGGTGGGGTATAGTGTAATATGAGATTAGAGAGGAGAATGTTACCATGTTTACGTGGATGGTGGGGTATAGTGTAATACGAGATTAGCGAGGAGAATATGATGTAATAAGTTATATGAGTATGTTGTGCAATACATGCTGTTCCCATGTCATACTGTGCAGGATTCATTGCTCATGTGAGGGTGTATTATGTTGTTAGATTGTGGCTCACAACCAGATATGCTTAGGCCTACTTTAGTTGTTATAAGTGGTTGCTATAGGCGACATAAATAATTAGAAAATAACCTGGGAAGACCTTGAGATGACCTTGACTTGACCGTTAGTGGTCAGTGTATCATTGACCAGGCGTGTAGCGGTCATTGTGTGGTCACGGCCTGTCTCACTTAATCGTCCCAGGGAAGTTTTACGTCCATGACACAAAACATGGCAATGATATGGGTACACGCATGCGTGCTCACACGGTGCCTGTTCCAAATGGTCAAGTTCACAAAGTGCCGGATTCACTAGTGCCATTCAGTTCGGGTTGTCCGGTTAACCTCTCAATGCGCTAAATTAAACAATTTTAATTTGTAATAACTTCAAAGGTGACAATTACCGGTATTCGTTTAATTTGAGACCAAACGTTTGCAAATCTCGATGTTTAAACATTCACTACATTCCCAATAACAGCGCTTATAGGAACAACAAGGTTGTTTTATGATTAATGTCATGAATGAATGAATAATTTGTTTTCCTCTCACGTTGTAAAACTTCAAGTTAAAATTTATAACACTTGTCAAATTTTAGGTCAATAATCAACTTAGTGCAATTTAAAATGTTATACCAAACACAATTTGGCTTTTAAGCAGTGTCATAGACTAGGTAGTTTTTGAGCCGTGTCACAGACTTGGTGGTTTTTGAGCAGTGTCACAGACTTGGTAGTTTTTGAGCAGTGTCACAGATTTAGTAGTTTTTGAACAGTGTCACAGAATTGGTTTGACGTCTGGTGCTTGCTTGGTTTCTATGGCTGTAATTGATATGTCGCTCATATTATTTGTTTGTATTGTAGGGAGTTTAGTATAGGTAGTCAATTTAAATAGACTATGCTATACTACATATGTATTCAAATATAAGCCTTAAATGTCAAACGTGAAATATCAAAGCAACAATGATTAAATACATTTAGATATTATTCCTCTATTTATATAGAAATATCATCCTTTTGATTAAGTGAGAATAACGTTACAAAATTACACCGTTATGAACTCTAAGTACGCAAAACACATCACAGCTTTAGCAAAAATACAATACCATCCGTTAGGTTTGGTGAGAATAAAGTTACCAGATTACACTGCTGTGAACTCTAAGTACTGAAACGCATTACAGCTTCAGCTGTGACATTGTGGGCGACGAGTAGCTCAATACCGCCAAACACCAGTCCTGGACTTAGGCTGGTTCAATCCTTGCAACGTTTAAACATGTGTGTATAACCATGAAGACCAAGCGTGTTTTTTTCAATTTAAAATCATCCTAAATGTCTTTATAGTTAGCTCTTTCTGGTTCAGTCGAATACCTATGTCATGGAACTACGGCCGTATAATTTGTTTATTTTTTTTAGCGCGGGGACTGTCTTTAGACGTCGGAATCTGACGTCTAGATTCTAACGTCTAAGCACTGTCCCCGCGCTTAAATTGTTGATTCCGGTTCAGACATTTCACATGAGGTTGATTCAGTGTGTGTGTTCTTGTCACCCGTGGTCATTGCGGGGTGATTTATATAATAGGCTACAACTGAAATTAGATCATAATGTAAACGGCAAATTAATGTCAATATAAATGATAAATGTCTGGGAGGTTGGCCAGCATTACACCAACGTATGTCCTGTTCTAGACGTCAGATATTGACGTCTAGAGTCGATCCCCGCACTAAAAGAGTACAATGGTCGTACAAACATAGCACAGGTATTCATATGAAGCGGAAAGAGCTAACTAAGACATTTGAGATGATTTCAAAATAAAAAAACACTTTAGTCTTCATAGCTTACACAAAATCATAACACTTTTGTAAGGGTTCAAATCACGAATAAAACTGATACAAGAAGGTATCTCTGCCGCTGATAATTGTACGTTTAACGTCTGCTCTTTTCAGCTCTGGCCACGTCTTTATATGTGATAACACCAGGGAGCATAAGTTATTTAGAGGGAGCATCCCGTAGAGTATCACACTCAGCATGACCTCTGGTGGCTGAGAAGGTCGCCCCATTCACCTCCACATTGAAACAGTTTCTAGACAGTGGCCGTAAATTGTAAAGAACAACTGAAGGCGTCTTCTTCTGAAGTGTTGTAAATTGGCCTCCTAACAATCTCTCCCTGGATAGTCCCAAATCTGCCAAGCGCAAAGAATAAGATCACACATTATAACGTCAAGTTTAACTTTCAAGTTGGCAACATTAAATCCGGAATCACACAATACTCAGTAAATAGAAGTGATAAAAATGGATGATTACATCTACACATAAAGCTATTAATTTCATTGGAGATACCCTAAGTATTGGGCCAAGGAATGTGTTGCAAATGAGTAGGAAGCCAACAAATGAATGCCCTATCAAACCAGAATGAGGCTGAAGGCATACTTAGATCGAAATACATGCATACCTCTATTGAAGTATGCACATCAAATGAAGTTCTTCGCTCTGGGGTCGTTCTCGACTTGATTAGTCGGAACCTTCATGAATCACCACAGCTCGGGGTAACAATCACAAAAGCTGTCACACCCGAGCCGAAATATAATCTTGACCATTTCTGTGCGGGGACCGTATTCATACGTCAGAATCTGACGTCACACACCGCACTTATTGCATATATTGCACTATTTTATTGACACAGGCCGATGGGCCTATGCTGTTAATTAATAAACCACGTATAAAAACGATCCCCGCACTGAAAGAATTTAAATATTTCTAATGGCTGTGAGCCCATAACATAGTTATTCAAATGAAACAGAAAGAGCTAACTAAGACACTTATAATTAAAACAGCAATTGAAAAAAAACCTTTGGTTTCCTTGGTTTATGCAAATATACTCCGGGGTTGTAAGGGAAAATTCGAATGTTGTTAGTGTGATGGCCTAGTTTGAAATGCAAAATTGTTTCTGTGAAAGTCTATATTTACTTGAATGCCACAATCATCACGTAGCTTTTGTTGTGGCTTTTGTTTGTCTTCGCTGTTTTTTGCGTGATCTGAACTATGGACAAAATGAGGTCACGACATCCGCCTGCGCACGCACCCACAACCTGATTGAGGAATATCCGGGACATAAAGGCAGATCGTGACGTCATATCCGTCCTTGCTGATAACCTCACACCACGCCATGTGACAATGCATCAATCAGATACCTAGCAGTCAAGAGACGTCCACCTAATGTTGAATTAATGCTGGTACACCGTCGGCGACGTTGGACCGACTTTAAATCATCTTGTTTATTAGTGAGTGAATATCTACTTCGCTTTCTGCAAAAAAAGGCAAAATCACGACAGAAAGAAGCCCGGAATCGGGACTATGACCTACTCTTATCGAATCATAGAGCACAGTACCATAGACAGCACTACACATCCCATACCTTTGAATAGTTTGGAATACTGTATATATATATATATATGCACGACCTCAATAAAAAAAAATTCACCCGACAGGATTCGAACCCAGTACCCGAGTTCTGAGTCACAGGCTGATCGAGTGAGCTATCTGGGCTGGCAAATGATTATTGAATATCTGTGTGATGCATAGAGAGAACAACCTTTGTCATTCAATTGTTGGATTACTGTCTGGGACGTTGTTAATCATTAAACCAGTATTGGGCAGACGTCTAGTATCTGCTTGGTAGCTATAATACTAGTCCTAAACTCCAGTCTAGCCTGCTAATCACGACAATAGGCGATTTTAATATATTGTATTAGCCAATTAATACACTGTTATTGGGAATTAAATGAAATAAATGTTTAATCATCAGCATCTGTAAATAGTTGGTTTCAAATAAAGCAAACAGGAGTAATTTTCAGCCGGTTCAGATTATGAATCGCGGCAGTGAGACACAACCTAAAGTTGTTGAAAATTTAATTTAATTTGCTTAGCAGAATAAGGGCTTATAACTGACTCTGTGTGGGATACTAAGTACAAAGTATGTAATCGTTGCCATTCGTAAATCTGTGCCTAAAAACAGTGCGCAGACGATCGCTTGCGCAATGAATTACTGCGTCATTGTTTGGTCAATGCTTTTATTTTATGATGACAGATTTATATCTGATCGCAATCATGCACTAACATGGGGATTTAAACGCCAGGCTTTATCGGCAAATTTATTACGAAGAAAACTATGATTGAATAAGTGACCTGCTTGCATCCGGACACCAAACACATTATAATGAATGTGTTTTACCTTCAGAACACCCATTTTATCCATATTGCAAGATACAGGCAGGCAGACAGGCAGGCTAGCAGGCAGGCAGGCAGGCTGACTACCCGTACATAGCTAGCTCTATCCACCAATGCCCGTCGTCTGGCTATTCCTAATTGGTCATCTGTGGCACCGTTCTTCCTTGTGTTTTTATCCATCTCACTCGGAATGGTCAACATATTGATTTGGACCAGTAGCACACGTTGTGCTTGCTAAATTATTTAGTACATTGTAGTCACCGAACATAGTCAATCTTTAAAAAACACTCACATTTTGCCTTAAACATCAGTGTCATTGTTTGCTGTTATGTGTTTTACCCTCACACTACCGCATATGATTTGGAGCACTTCAGGTTTTTGTCATAAATCTTCTAAAAACCAATATTCTGCGCGAAAAATAAACGATATTTTTTGCACACCATCAACTATATATATATATGAAAATCGTCCCCTTGGATATGAAAGGGTGTATCTGCTAATTTGTGTCAGATACACCCTTTCATATCCGTGGGCGACAAAAGTGGCACCAATTAAGGACGAATGCCGAGCAGAAAAGGACGGGGTCACTGAATGAGAAAACAAGGTTCATACATATAAAATCAGAGAAAAACACAGCACACAGAGCGTCATATATAGGCGGATAGAGATATATGTCTCACAGTGAAAACCACTACACAGAGTGTCATATGGAGGGATACCGATATAAATCTCATAGCGAGAACCGGAGTGTGATATAGAATGATATATACCTCATAATGACATCCACTGCATGGGGTGTGAGAAGAACATCAGATGGTTTATGTTGGAAAAACTATATATGAGATCAATATTGACGTCGTCGTAGACAAAATAGTTAAATCACCAAGTGTTCATCCGTTAGTCTGAGTGGGAGAGATGTAGGTTTCTTCTTCTCTTTGCTGTGTCAGTCCTATTTGTGGTTGCCACGGATATAACTGTTGTCATGACACCATGTAATAAGTGCTGCTTCCACAATAGATTTCCACCGCGCCATGCCGCATTGCCAGAAAAAAAATCGCCGTCTACCTGCCGTCCAGAAACATGTGAATGCCAAATCCACAAGGGTTGTGGGATGTGCGGTCTCTCTCCGATCCCTACCTTTTGAAGGATTGTCATGGTTACATCTCCTCAGTCGCTCATAGCTACTATACCTGTATTAACCTTTATGAGCTAAGAACGAACACAATGGTTTTTAATCCGTTTTATTAGAAGGTTAAGTTATACGAGATTTGTACCTCAAACTAGACAAATATGAGTAATTAATTATAACACTTGAAGTCCTGGGTAAAAATTTAAAACAGGTAATAGGTAAAAGGGTTATTCTCAACAGTAGAGCTTAAAGGGTTTAACTGTTCCTTGCATTTTACCTTTAACCCTGTGAAGCTGAATACTTTGTGTATTAATACTTGTCGTAAAATAAAACTGAAATTGCTAACGCAATTTCCAGCTTCAAATAACTAAAAATATAACTAATTAAAAAAATAGAGATCCCGAGAATTACATGATGAACTAGAGACATTACATTATTTTTCAATTTTAGTGGTATTTAAATTGGTTTGAAACTCACTTGAAACCGTATGATTATTATATGGGGTCCTAGCAGCACAAGGGTTATTTAAATGTGTATGCATTTATTTCACTCTCGGTCTAAAGCCAATCTCCGCACTGTAATTTTTTTACAAAATTATTATGTCCGTAGACCCAGAACATAAGTATTCAAAGAAAGCAATACAAAGAGAGGTAACTAAGACATGTATGATGATTGCAAATTAAAAATAAATCGTTATTTGGTCTCTTAGTTTATATAAAAATATGTCAACGCTTTAACCCATTAACCGACAAATTATTCAATTTGAATTCTAACCCACTTGAAGTTGTATCTCGCTCACGCGATCCACAACTTCAACTGAGTGAAAATTATTCAGATGTGACAAAATGGGGGTCAACTCTTTTTAAATCTTGCTGGTTGAGATCACATTTTACCTTTAACATATTTAAAATGTGGTACTTAATGTGCTAATAAAAAATGAAAACACAAATATATGCGGCACCGGCGGTTAAAGGGTCAAATTTAGGTCTATCACATTAAAAAAAAAAAATATTGAATGGTGCATTTTGCAGCTGAGAAGGACAATTAAGTGATTGGAGCAGACGCTGACGTCATGGCACAGAAAGCTACACTGACATCGACACAGACGTAGTGACAGATTTTAGCCGAGACTGCCTCCCTGGATAATCACTGACTTCAGATCATGTGACAGCTGACCTTTAACTGACCTACACCATACCATAAAATGCTCAATTATCACCCGCTCACCGGAAGAAGTCAAAGAGCCTCAGGACGAGATTTAGACGTGAGGAGACGAGAAGACACACAGTGACGTCATATTATGTGGGTGATGATAGGCGGGTTGTCACAAGGTCATTTAGCTAATGCTGACCTCTGAAGGTCAAATCTCAGATGCGGACGTCCTCACAAATCCTTAGAAGTGTGTGATCTTGTCATGTATGAAAAAAACATCTTCCCGGCAGCAAGTCCTAAAACAGCGAGGCCGTCAAACCAAGCGACCTCAGGAGTAGCCAGCCTTGTGGAGGAAGATGGATAAAACGGAAAACAGGTTTGCAACGGTTAATATCAACATCCAGTAAACATAACACATTTGTATAACATTTATAAAATGGTGGCCCAACGTCGATGACGTTGGGCCGGCGTTGTCTAAATGTTATACATATGTTTTGTGTTTACAGGGATCTAGTGTTCTTACATAGGATAGTTTAACCTTTAACTCCTTAACCACCGGTGCCGCGTATATTCGGGTTTTCATTTTTTACTGGCATATTAAGTACCACCTTTTAAACATGTTAAAGATAAAATGTGACATTAATCAGCAATATTTGAAAACAGTTGACCTTCATTTTTTTTTAAATCTAAATAATTTTCACTCAGTTGAAGTTAAGGAAATTGACAAACGCGCCTCGGTAAAAATATTGATGTCATCCATTTCAGAGTCCATTATTGCAGTGTACAAAGGATATTGGAATATGAGTTTTCACGTTGTTTCCGCATTTACATTATTGGGTATGCGACGCCAACAGGTAAGGTACTCCTCAAAATCCCTGCCCCAACTGCCTTGGGGGGTGGGGGGGGGGGGGTGTAATTTAAGACAACTATAGGCGTTGTCGACGATTAAAGGGTTAAGTGTAACAGGTCTCTAATATGTCACACCATGTAGATTTACACTTCATTTACTGAAATTGTCATGCTTGTTTTTGTAAGAGATAATGGCAACTGTCGATCCGAATGCTAATCTCTGGGAGTGTGGTTAACATGTTCCACCATATGGCGTCCAAAGTCAGTTCCTGCACTAAAAGGGTTATTATTAATATCATACATATTAGAAGTTCAAAGATGAAACATCTAGGATTTGTCAAGGAGTTGGAGCTCCATATATGTCGGCCTCAATCCAAGTTTTATCAATATCATTGGATTTTGTTAAATTTCAAATAACATACAAGGAACAACTCACCTTAGTGGCTCATTCTGTCCTGATACAGGTTACGGGTTCAAATGATGTATCGAAAGGAATGTTCTTATTGATGTATGGCTATGTAGTTCTTTAAAAATCTGTTTAGATGGGCTATAATGGGTTATTCCGCCTGTCACAACGCTTACACAAAGTGCAGATGGTAGAGGAAAAACACCATTCCCTAATTTAGCACAATTTTAACATGTTTAAGCGACAGCAGAGAGTATGCTACAAACTCGCATGGGGGCCATGCTGGGGTGATACACTGGAATGATTAATGGGATCATCAAACCTGTTAGTTGGTAACGATAATGTATTGCATCAACATTCATAATGATTATTGTTGTGTTTACATACACAGATGTTTGAAAATAAGGGACAGCAAGCCAAGCCTAGTATTCATACATTTGCCATTGGTCTTGTAACATGTGTACCCATTGATAATTGCGAATTCAGGAGTTACATTAACTTTAAAATATTTATCTCATGTAGTGTGATGATCTGTATATGATTTGTAAACTTTAAGATTTGAGCGAAGCTTTCGTTGAATAAATGATAACGTATATTGTGAACACTCTCCATTTTAAGTAATAACTTTCTATTGCAATGAGAAGAAGAAGAGTATTAATAAAATTTGTAAAGCGCGCAAATTTAGTCTAAGTGACGATGTGATAAGTGGGTACATATTTAGCACATTGCATTGACTACAAAGGGCAATAGCAGCTCTTCTGATGTGTGTCTTGTATATATTTTGTTAATATTTTTTCTAGTTTGTATTGGAGAGCTACTTGACTTGAATTAAAGTGCTAGTCGTACTCGGGTAATTAAAAAAACACATGCTTACGTGTACAATACAAAGCAACACCTTACTGAATCATGAATGTTTTGCTGATATAAAATATACCTGCTAAGCCAATTGCGTTTTCACAGTAATCAATCCCAAATTATGAGGTGAGGTAACTGTTTGCTACGACACAGAATTTTTTTATTGTATCCGTGAGTCACACTGATCATTTTGATATGTCACATGACATAGTTGATCAATGATAGATAAAAAACAAATTTTGGGGGGAATGCCCCCGGACCCCCCCCCCCCCGTTTGGCACAGCATTTTTCTGACACTTCCGTTGTAAGCGATTGTCCACACTGATCATTTTGATGTGCTACATGACATGTTTCATCAAATGTATAACACAATTATAAATTAAGAATGGCGCTGAACTGGTACTTTACATGTCATCATGTAAAAATGCGAAAAAAATTGGCAAAAATATCTTTAAAAAATTGGCACGAAAGTTTGTATTGTTCAGTAGCTCTCTCTGAGTGAGAAAAATGATGGTGCCACAAATTACCATTATGTGCAAAAATGAAGACATATGCCCCTGCACTATCTTGTGGTATACTCAAGAATTAATACCTCGGACAGCTCAAAAAGGACTTAACGTTTAAATGGTCAACACACACTCCATTCTCTCATTACTAATCACCGACAGCTATTCCGTGATATGACGCTAGTCATGCTGGTCGTGGAGGATTATAAGAGAGTTTGGGTGGGGGTCGCGATGACAAGGGGACTGCCAGGTAGACTGTGGACGAAAATAATCAGACGTCTCAATAAAAGTAAACTGAATCGCTGCTAATTCCCCTCTGGTTTTAATCCTGATTCAATGCAAGTAATCATTTCCCTCCCTATTCATCAACCCTTTCCATTCTAGGGACTCATTCAAAATAACCTCTTTGTCTGTACAAAACAGTGCTAGCCCTTGAAGCACTAAAACATTTTATATAAACCAAGATACCTTTTTTTAATATGAAGTCATCATAATTATGGTGGTTTTAGGGATGGTAATGTCGCATTGCGTGGTATGAGATGATCAGCTGACGTAAGGCGGAGGCAGATGTTATACCTAAGTTTTTTCATGGCTTATCAGACATTAAATGAAAAGAGACATAACACATTGTACTATGAATCATAGAACATAAAAAGTGTACTTTCATTATATTATAATTATTTATTTAAAGCATACACTTTATGATACATAATAAAACTTTTAATTTTGAAATGCAACAGATGACGAAAGTGTTATTAAATCAAATTATTTACAGCGTTCCAAAAAAATCTAAATCAAATGTATTTGCAATAAATGTTCAGCCATTTTCAAATTATTGAGATTTCACCAAAGTGCCTATTTTAAAATAACTTTAATTTAATACAAAACTCAAGTAGCCAATGGAGAACGATGAGTCTCTAATAAGAGACAGTATGTGATTATATATTGTGCAACAAGCTGTATATATTGAGGGCTGAGGCGACTCTGAGGCTGCTCTACAAATAATATACAGTTAATAAGTTTACACTCAAAGCGCTGACATGTTTCATATAAATCGAAAGAAACGAGTTCTCACTCAATTTGAAATCATCATACATGTCTTGGTTAGCTCTTTCTACTTTATTTAAATTTCTATGTGATGGGTCTACGGCCATTATAAATAGTTTACTCTTTCAGTGTGAGTATCGACTTCAGACGCCAACATAATTATGGCGTCTGAAGTCATTTCCTGCACTAGAGGGGTTAATAATATTACCATGTATGCGAATGTGTGGTTTCAGCCGTCGTCATTGTCTGGTCTTGCTTTCTACCAAAAACGAGATACCATTGTCTCTCACTTTTTATAACGTTATCAAGACAAGACAAGACAAGACAAGACAAGACAAGACCACTACTTCCTCTGCCGGGAATGGAGAGTTATGTTTTTCTTGATCAAGTACTAACCAAGTACAAACCAATTATCATGGTAGGCCTATGGTGTTTTCAGGTGTGACAGAGCTGTTAATTATGATACATCCTCATTATGGTCGGGTGTGTTTTATCTCAGTAAAAACCCTCGGAGCTCTACATGTTTAGCTTTGAAAGCTAAGAAAGTAGAACTTCTTGAGTTTTATCCTTTACAGAATGTCCCTGACGATATACTTATACATTATTGCAACTGTTCGTATAGATATATATGTTTAACATTTCAACTATGAAAATCATCATATCTAGATTAATTTATTGATATATATAATAATACTTGTACACTTATACATTTTCCACGTGGTGATAGATAATTATTTTCCGATTAATAACTTTTGTAAAGCAAAGTAACCCAGAAAACACATGACATCTACTCAATGTTGGATTAATGTTGGTCTACCATCTACGACGCTGGCTCAACATTGGGTCGATGTCTCTTATTTGCCTGGAAGCGTTCATAGATTTATAAATAAACGGCATTTCAGATACAATAACTGTGTCGCCCATCCACAACACACGTTGCTAATGGCGTCACGACATCGTCTCGTTCTGCCAATACCTCTGATCGCCATGGCAGATTGTGAAGGTGTGATAGTCCTTTTCCCCAGCAAACACAAAATATTTGTATAGGACCATATATTTGTATAGGACCAACGTCGGAGACGTTGGGTCGACGTTGTATACATGTTGTACACTTGTTTTGTGTTTGCTGGGTTATTGTTGTGCAATGTTATTATATATAATTCACATTGTAATGTTGTAGTATAGGCGTCTAGATAAAATATATCAAACAAAAAATGCGGATAAATCGGCGGATAAATCGTTCTGAAATTAAATTAAAATAAAAAGCTGTTTAAATTACATCTTATTTGAGTAATGATTAATGTCGTCTTATGATTTTTCTCTTTTTAATATATTAACGGTCATATTTTTTATTGTCCATTGTGTTTTCATGTAATACATATATTTGTAAATTACTCTATCATTGACGAATTATTCTTCATGACAGAATAATAAAATAATATCTTGGTAGCATGTGTCACAAAATTAAAAAATTACTGTGTATATTTTCGACATAGCATTTCACTTCGATACAATTATCGGGCAATTCGATATCATTATCGGGCAATTCGAGCCATGTTTTACGGATGCTGAGCCAGAGCTTTAGAAGAGAGCGTTAATACCAGAGTCACAAATCACCCTGGCCGCCGGACGATGCGTCGATTTTCATGCAATCTGGAAAACATGTAGGTGAAGCATCGGATTATTAATCGGTTGGTAATCTGGTTGGCATCGGCCGGACAACAGCTAGACTCCCCCACATTGGAAATTATCAAAAGGGTCACAAAACAAGTTTGAGATGCTCAATATGTGAAATAAAGGGAATTAGCGACGAAATACACCCACTGCTTCACTGTGAGGAAAAGTTACTCGATTAATAATTATGACATTGTAACATTATTGCATGTTTCAAACTGGAAAGTCAAATAACATAAAATAAAATAACAAAATAAAATAATAATACCCGTCAGGTTAGGCCTACTTCCATTAGATAATTGTAAAGGCTTCAATTGATTCAATTTATTTTTGTGTCACATGTGTACTGTATTTTGTAGTACACATACACCTTATCTCTCAACAACACCCTCAATATTGTTACAAAGATGGTATATATATTAATGTGACTAAAATAAACTGAATTGATTTAAACAGTTTCGCTAGTCTCAGTCATGAATTCTGGATAAGAAGTCAGGAGGGTCTGGCAGTGTATAATAAATCTGACTGAATGCTCAGGTTTCCTCACGTTCCCCACCAAGTAACAAGTTATGGGGAATTTGAGATGTAGAATTGGATCACGATTACTTCGGATTGTCTGTGTTCATCCAGATTAGTAATATGATGTGACACCAGGGGCAGCACCGCTCCACCGATCTCTATGATTGGTTGAACCATTCTGCAATACCAATGATTTTTTCACAGCGGGAAGCTCATCCCAGCCAATCCAGGGCTGGGGGATGTTGGGCCATGACCGCAGATGGCAGGATAATGTTAGTCCAACAGTTGTACAACTTATCACCTTTGCTTGGAATATTATTCAACCCACTAAACACAACACGTTATTACGATGCTGATATAATGTTGGGCCAGCGTCAAATACGATGACCCACAATTGAACCAGCATTGCATCAACAAAAGGAGGTAGCGCCTTAATCGCATTCAGATTTGTTTGAATGGTGAATGAAATGAAAACTTCAATAGCGCCTAGCTCCTCGTAGGGCCGAGCTCAGAGGCGCAATCCATTCTTATTAAATTCCAAAGAAGCATGGTCGTCTTCGGGAGGCGGGACGCAGAAGAGCTAGGGCGGGAAAGCCAGATCGAAGAGATGCGTTTACAGGGTGGAAATAATTTGGTAGATATAATGTATCATATCGCTGCTACTGCTCTGCCATATAGAGAGATATAAATGTTCAGCTAGCTGACAAATTATCACTTTAATCTAATGCTTACTGGTCATAGAAAACAGATAGATCTCCTCTACCTCGTGAATGGGAGTGAAAACTAGATAGCGATGTCAAAAGCATTGACAAAGTGATAAATCATCTGTTAACCCTTTAACCTTTAAAACGCTGAAGGGTTAAAAGGTGATTTGGAATCAGGGAGTATACTACTATATCATCAGCTATCCCTAATTTTACGACCAAATATTTGCAAATCGTGACGCACGCATATCATTCCCAATAACAGTGATTTAATTGGCTGACACAACGGATTAAAACGACTATAGTGCGTACCCTTTCAAGCCTGTTATCTTCATCCACTACAAGTCGCTAATTACTATCGCAATTCACGACTTGTAGTGGATAAAGACGACTTATAGTGGGTGACAAATAAAAAGAAGACATTGCTATTAACAAACAATTCAATGAAATTTGGTTCTTAAAACCTTAGGTTTTAGGAGATGAAGTAATTCTTCAGAGATTCAAAATGATGCTTTGATGCAACTTGAGGGTTTAAAGGGTTACGGTTTAGGACGTTATGTGGAATCTGGTGGTATACACCATATCATCCCTACTCCACCCACTAGTGCCCCATAACGCCCATCTACTGCCTCTTACACTTTGATGTCGTCACTTCCACTCTACATGATGCCATACACCGCATGCGCATGACCTCTGGTAGTGACCTTGATGTTCCATTAAAAATATACATTAATCTAAAAAGCAAAATTCAGACACAGATCATGTCTACAAATGAAATCTGTGAAAAAACCCAGCGGGAATGTATGATTAATTTTAACCCAGGTTCAACATAGTTGGAAGCAATGCACGTTTACCCAGGTAATAGAAAAAAATAATGAACATCATATTTGATAAATATTTTCTTGTCAGGCTGTTTGATGGATGTATAATACACGTCGACTAATATTAGACTAATTTCCACGATGTGTTACAATGCTGTCAGCGGAAAAATATGATGTCTATACGTTTTAGCGATTTTTTTTATCTTGGGACTATTCGCTAAACATTTTGAATTCGTGAATTTAGAGTAAAAAAAAACAATTTTCTTCAAAAATACAAATATTTCCCCTGAGAGCTTTGTCATGTCAACTGTAAGCCATTATTAACGCATCATAACTACTATATATGATTATTTTGAAGTAGCGCTAATGACAGTTTTCGTTAAAATCGCGAAATAATACTCCTGAGCTTCGCAAATGAAAACTGATTGATAGCATATAAAATGTAGGCAATGCATTTCCTATCCTGAAGTTTATTCTGATACTGCTATTCATTCATCATATTTCTCAAGAAACAAAACACCCACCCGTCGATCATATATCACAGCAGAAGTTAAAGTTGAAACTTTTTCATTTATTTGTAGCTGGTATCTGACGACGCAATTCTCAGCTGGAAGTCAGTGAAATGAACTGAATGAAAACTAATATGACATCGCCAAAATGCAGTCATTTGATTTGTTTTACCTCTGTTACAATTCACCCAATAATCTGTCCCTTTAACCCTTAATGCGCTGATTTTTTCGATATAAAAAATTGCGACCAAAGAGGGTTTTTTCAATTTAATCATCAGAAATATCTTAGTTTGATCTCTCTGATTCATTTGAATACCTAAGTTATGGGTCTACGGCCGATATACATATTTTACCATTTCAGTGCGGGGATCGACTTTAGACGTCAGAATCTGACGTCTAATCTGACGTCTAATGTCGATCCCAACACTGAAAAGGGTGAATATGTGTTTACATAATGTTCATTGACACCAAATAAGCTAGTCCAACTTCACTACAACATTACGGTATCATGTATATATTACAATCTCTGGTTGGAATCTGCTTGTTTTTTCATCACAACAGTATCAGTGTTGCCTTTTCCCCCGCACCCATGGTTCACTGAATGAATGTCAATGTCATCAATCTCACTAGAACATCAACAATACAGCCATGTGAATGCAAAGAGTACTAACTGCTTAGTTTTAAAGTAATCAGTTACTGTGTTTGTCTTTAGGGGGCACTGTGAAAACAAACAGCAGTAACCTGGTAACTGCTTACTGGTCCAGTAATCAGCTGTTGGCCTTTACACTGCTGTTATTGTTGATGAGGATGGATTATCTTCTTCACTAATTCATTTTTTCCACATATTTATGATCCTAATCCATGTAGTTTTGTTTTAAGATCAATCATTCTGGTGCCGACATTCCCTCCCAGTCAATCACACCATGAGGCTGTAGAAAAAGCGGCGTACTTGTGGCTTGATTAATTAGAAAATGTGAAATATTCTCAAGCCATCCACGTCGTTTCTTAGTAGGGGTCCTGGTTTAATTCGCCCCCCCCCCCCCGTTTTGGCATTCGTGTTTGAAAGAAACAGACGTGTCTTCACCGCTCACTCGTAAGATTCATTATTGGCGGACTGTAAGGTAGCGTGCTCGACCTCAGACGGCCAGAGCCTGAGTTTTGCATTTTGTGTCTGAAAGGCAGTGTCATCTCATTCATTTAATCATCCTCATGATGTTCTCTTGTGCCACATTAGCTTATATGTGCACACAGGTGGCTTAAAACCAATTCATTTATTCATTCATTGCACATCGCTTCTCTACAAAATGTAAATCAAGTGTTAACTCACTTGAAGTTGTGTCTCGCTGACGCGATCCACAACTTCAAGAGAGTGAAAATTATACAAATTTGACAAAAATAGAGGTCAACTCTTTTCAAATATTGCTAGTTGATTTTAACTTTAACATATTTAAAATGTGGTACTTAATGTGCTAATAAAATAAAATAAAAACACGAATTTATGCGGCACCGGCGGTTAAAGTGTTAAATTAACACTGCACAAAAATATGCCAGTCGTATAAATTATTGCAACTGATTGCGTTTTTTCAACTTTTCGAAATTATTTGATGAATGAGCGTGCTTGAATTAACCGTAATTGGCATGTTAAGCACGCCATGGTGTTTTTAAATGCTTATAACTTTAAGTTATATCTCACCAACAAGTACAAGACATAAACCGACATTGCGACTTTGTGTAAACCTTACAACTCTGACATAATTTTTATGTCAATCAAGAGACCAAAGGGTTTTTTTGGATTTGAAATCAGCATAAATGTGATGGGATCCAGTGCTGGGACCGACTTCAGACGTCAGAATCTGACGTCTAGGGACGTCAGATTCAGACGACTTAAGTCGGTCCCGCTGAAATGATTACCAATATATGTAATATATGTAATATATGTGACTATGTCGTGACTTAAAGCCTGTTTCATTTTTATCTTTTTTGGAAAAAAAGTACATTTTGATATAAAAAATATATTAGCTTAATATATGGTACCTCACAAATAAACCCACCATATGAATTACTTGACCATTTCATTTCCCAATGTAACATACGTTATTCACCATAATTTTAAAACTACTACATATTATAGCTGAATTTTTTGCATGTAGGCTCATATAATTATATCTTTGTCATTTTATCGTTACGTTTGATGCCAATGAAATGGTTACAACGTAACAAATTATGTAACTAAATATGTGTATATGTACAATTTTTCACTTTTTGCTGCATAGTTAAATATATTGTTTTGACTGGTAACCCAATAACACAAGACGCACACATTTATTATTGTGTTTTTGGCAAGGTATATGTATGTAATAAATATATTGGTATGATAGCAGTTTCTCTGTAGTAGATTAATATGTGTTATCACGTAACAAGCAAACCCACCGTGTGAATGATTTAACCATTTTATTTTTCAATTTAACAAACGTTATTGACCACAATTTTAAAACTACTAGGCATTATAATTCTGCTTTGTTAACATATGCGGATATATATCTGACATATTTCAAACTTACGTTTCATGCAAATCAAATGGCCAAAACATAATAATCAAGGAACTAAATATGTGCATTTGTACACATTTTCATTCATTTGCTACATTGAAACAGTGATTGTTTTGGGTTGTAACTCAAAAGAAGCACAAATTATAATTATTGTGCTTTTGACAAGGTATATATAGTAAGTACTACATATTTTTGCATGATAACATTTCCTATGGCATAGGATTACTGTATAAATAAAAAAATAAATAAATACAGATATAAATAAATACGGATCTCTGAAGCGCGCCAAAACATAACGATAGGTCACGTTCCATGCAGGAGGTGGTTGTTATATAGATTAATTGGTTGATGGTTGGGTAATTGTTTGATTGATTATTGGGAACTTTAATTAATTCGTTAGTTAATTGATTGGTTGATTGATTGATTGATTGATTGATTGATTGATTGATTAATTGATTAATTGATTGATTGATTGATTGATTGATTGATTGATTGATTGATTGATTGATTGATTGATTGATTGATTGATTGATTGATTGATTGATTGATTGATTGATTGAGTATGAGTGAGTGAGTGACTGAGTGGAATAGAAGAACATTTGATGCCCGAGGGAGAGGCGTATTTTACTTATAAATAGAAAGCAATTCTAATATTAAGTTGTTTATTGACAAAATCTCAGCTTTATGATTTGTGGAGCTTCATAGATCTGAATTATAGTGCAAAAAGGTGGCCTAAAACCCCATTCATTTGGAAGATTTGGAAGAACAATTCGCAAGAAGTGCAAGAGAAATTCCGAGAATTGGGTGAGCCATCGGGGAGAATTGTAAGAGGTATTCACTGTTTGTAGTACAACTAATAAATTAACGCTTGAAAGCATTAAAATGACCTGAGCCCGTATTCTCGTACAAGTTACGATATTTCCTAAGCTTCGGATTGGTCGAGATGAAGCCTACGATATATTGTAACTTGTACAAGAATACGAGCCCTGATATGCCCCATTGAAACCCATAAGTTAATGTTTTGAGCTCCTGCGTGAGATTTACGGTCAGTTAGTGATCTTGTCTTCCACCAAAGGTCGTTCTCAGCGTGTGACTGCACGGGATGCTCCCTATAAATAACTAATGCTCCCTGATCTTGTCACACACTAAATGGTGGCCAGGTCTCAGCTCAGCAGATAGTAAAGTGCTGCTGGTGGCACAAATGCAGTCTCCTATTGGTTGAATTCAAATTCTTCAGTGAAAAGCAAATTTTGTTTAACATTAAAGCGTATGCCGGACTTAATTCACAAATAATTATTTCTTCTGATGATTCTAAGTCTTTGCGTCTGCAGAAAACACAGCGTTTAAAACACAGAGGGCTACTCCACCTCCAGTTTTATCACCGAGAACATCCCCTCTGTCTCGTCTGTACACAGAGTAGCTAGAGTCAATGAGCTCCCTGTCCTGATTCAATGGTCATTTAACTTTTATGATTTGATAAATTAATTGCACTTTTTTGTAGGAATAAAATTAGAGCATATAAGCACCACTAGAAGCTAAAGTGTTATTCTGAGATTAATAATGCCACATGTATTGCATCCCGTATTATGTATTCAACCTGGTAAAACGAGGAGGGTGCCATTTCTACGATCTTGGCGAATTATTATATGACATTAGATCATCCTAAGAAAATTAGTTATTTGATTCTTCATGGCTGGTGACGTTTGGCTATATCATTCATGTACTAAAGCGCACTCCTTGTATTGTGTTTGTTTTAATGCGTTATTCATAATATGTGTAGGTGGTTTAATAATGAATCTTATTGATGTTTGAGAGTAATATCATGATTCATATTTACTTGTGTGGTGCGATTTACATTGATATTTTTTTTTAATTGTATTGAAGTAATTTATGTAGTGTGCATGCTGTAATATCTGACATAATGAAGTTTATATGTCTCCAGTGGGGGGCTGTAATCTGTCAAGGAGAAAGAACGAAATTCGATAGATTCGTAGATCTGAATGTACGAGGCGCGCAACGCGGAGTATATTCAGATCTACGAATCTATCGTAATTGAGTTATTTCTTCGACTTTAAATACACAAAATATGTACATGTTCCCGTAGAATTGGTAGATAAAATAGTCAGTGTGGTTAACCAAGAACATTAGGCATGTAATGTCATGGTAAAACCTGCATAATAATCACTGTGCCCGCCCGGGC